>SJXQ01001437.1:0-22156 GCA_006408695.1 Aepyceros melampus | reverse complement strand
CCGCACAATTGCACTCATCTCACATGCTAGTAAAGTAATGCTCAAAATTCTCCAAGCCAGACTTCAGCAATATGTGAAAATTATAGTGTAGTAACATGAATGAATGTTATGAATTAATTGGAAAATATGGCCATCATGTAGAAAATATCAGTATAAGGACATACTTAAATAAAGTTAGAGGAAAATAGCAGAAAATACGCTATATGTACAATGATTACCATTGTAATAATAATGGAATTATATGGAATTACATGTATGTATGTTAGCAAATGGGCTTCCCTGATAGCTCAGTTAGTGAAGAATCCACCTGCAATGCAGGAGACCCATCAATTCCTGGGTTGGGAAGATCTGCTGGAGAAGAGATAGGCTACCCACTCTAGTATCCTTGGGCTTCCCTTGTGGCTCAGCTGGTAAAGAATCTGCCTGCAATGCAGGAGACCTGGGTTCAATCCCTGGGTTGGGAAGATCCCCTGGAGAAGGGAAAGGCTACCCACTCGAGTATTCTGGCCTGGGGAATCCCATGGAACCCATGGAAGAGTCGGACACGACTGAGCGATTTTCACATCACATTAGCAAATACGAGAGACTTTGAATGAGGTTGGTAGTTCAGAATGTGATATTCATGGGGTTCTTTTTACCCACTCTTTTTGCAAACTGGAAACCTCCTGAGTATGTGAAGTTGGGGGGTCATCATTTCACATGTCTGGGGCTAGAGTCTGTTTGATATGTCCACCTGGCAATGCTGAAGTCCCCAGTTATTCAATCTGACGCCCTTCCAAGCACAGTTGTGAGGTATTTGGAAAAGGTTCAGTTCAGTTCAATTCAGTCGCTCAGTCGTGTCTGACTCTTTGCGACCCCATGAATCGCAGCACGCCAGGCCTCCTTGTCCATCACCATCTCCCAGAGTTCACTCAAACTCACGTCCATCAAGTCGGTGATGCCATCCAGCCATCTCATCCTCTGTCGTCCCCTTCTCCTCCTGCCCCCAATCCTTCCCAGCATCAGAGTCTTTTCCAGAGTCACTCTTCGCATGAGGTGGCCAAAGTATTAGAGTCTCAGCTTTAGCATCATTCCTTCCAAAGAACACCCAGGGCTGATCTCCTTTAGAATGGACTGGTTGGATTTCCTTGCAGTCCAAGGGACTCTCAGGAGTCTTCTCCAACACCACAGTTCAAAAGCATCAACTCTTCGGCGCTCAGCTTTCTTCACAGTCCAACTCTCACATCCATACATGACCACAGGAAAAACCATAGCCTTGACTAGATGGACCTTGGTTGGCAAAGTAATCTCTCTGCTTTTCACAATGCTATCTAGGTTGGTCATAACTTTTCCTCCAAGGAGTAAGCGTCTTTTAATTTCTTGGCTGCAGTCACCATCTGCAGTGATTTTGGACCCCCAAAAAATAAAGTCTGACACTGTTTCCACTGTTTCCCCACCTATTTCCCATGAAGTGATGGGACCAGATGCCATGATCTTCCTTTTCTGAATGTTGAGATTTAAGCCAACTTTTTCACTCTCCTCTTTCACTTTCATCAAGAGGCTTTTTAGTTCCTCTTCACTTTCTGCCATAAGGGTGGTGTCATCTGCATATCTGAGGTTATTGATATTTCTCCCAGCAATCTTGATTCCAGCTTGTGCTTCTTCCAGTCCAGCATTTCTCATGATGTACTCTGCGTATAAGTTAAACAAGCAGTATGACAGTATACAGCCTTGACGTACTCCTTTTCCCATTTGGAACCAGTCTGTTGTTCCATGTCCAGTTCTAACTGTTGCTTCCTGACCTGCATATAGGTTTCTCAGGAGGCAAGTCAGGTGGTCTGGTATTCCCATCTCTTTCAGAATTTTCCACAGTTTACTGTGATCCACACAGTCAAAGGCTTTGGCATAGTCAAGAAAGCAGAAATAGATGTTTTTCTGGAACTCTCTTGCTTTTTCCATGATCCAGCGGATGTTGGCAATTTGATCTCTGGTTCCTCTGCCTTTTCTAAAACTAGCTTGGACATCTGGAAGTTCACGGTTCACGTATTGCCGAAGCCTGGCTTGGAGAATTTTGAGCATTACTTTACTAGCATGTGAGATGAGTGTAATTGTGCGGTAATTTGAGCATTCTTTGGCATTACCTTTCTTTGGGATTTGAAAGAGGTAACTGTAGTCAATACTCGGTTGATTTTAGGCAAGGGTGGTGGGCCTGGGTCATCTGAGTGGGCCCCATGCAAGCAGATTGAAGGCCTTACAGCTGCTCTTGTGGACACTAACCCACCCCCTGATGGCCTTCAGACTTGCCCTACCAGCCACCACAACGTTGTGAGCCAGTTCTCTTCCTCATCTGTCTCCTACTGGCTTTGTTCCTCTGGTTGGATTTGGGAGCTGCCAGAAGTACTTTCAAGATGGCAGATGGAAACACGGGGAACCCAGAGCCAGTGAGTGATGAGGCTGATCCAGACCTGCAGCCTGGAGTTATCTCTGTTATGCAGCCTCGGCCTCATTTTTCTGACTTGGGGCAAAAGGAAAGGGAGGCCTCACTGAACCTTCTTTGTACAGNTGGATGTTGGCAATTTGATCTCTGGTTCCTCTGCCTTTTCTAAAACTAGCTTGGACATCTGGAAGTTCACGGTTCACGTATTGCCGAAGCCTGGCTTGGAGAATTTTGAGCATTACTTTACTAGCATGTGAGATGAGTGTAATTGTGCGGTAATTTGAGCATTCTTTGGCATTACCTTTCTTTGGGATTTGAAAGAGGTAACTGTAGTCAATACTCGGTTGATTTTAGGCAAGGGTGGTGGGCCTGGGTCATCTGAGTGGGCCCCATGCAAGCAGATTGAAGGCCTTACAGCTGCTCTTGTGGACACTAACCCACCCCCTGATGGCCTTCAGACTTGCCCTACCAGCCACCACAACGTTGTGAGCCAGTTCTCTTCCTCATCTGTCTCCTACTGGCTTTGTTCCTCTGGTTGGATTTGGGAGCTGCCAGAAGTACTTTCAAGATGGCAGATGGAAACACGGGGAACCCAGAGCCAGTGAGTGATGAGGCTGATCCAGACCTGCAGCCTGGAGTTATCTCTGTTATGCAGCCTCGGCCTCATTTTTCTGACTTGGGGCAAAAGGAAAGGGAGGCCTCACTGAACCTTCTTTGTACAGTTCCATACAAAGTTTTATGAGAGCTGGTAGAACTGCCTCTGAAATGCTAGAAGCTATGTGTCCAGCCCCCTCCCTGCTCCACATTTAGAGGAAAACACAGACTCTTGAGGGGTTGTTCAGAGATGACGTTTCACCACTGCTTACCTCAAAGGCAAGGAGATGCCCTGTGGATCCAGGCCTGATGGTCAGTGTCCCAAAGAAAGGGGGGTCTTGGAGGACCTCTGGATAATTTAAAAATAATTCTTGAGTTTTATAACTTGGTGATTAGCATGATCATCCCTCCTTTAAAAATAAAGAAGAATTTAAGGATTTCCTGAAAATTTACAATTCTCACAATTGCACTCATCTCACATGCTAGTAAAGTAATGCTCAAAATTCTCCAAGCCAGGCTTCGGCAATACGTGAACCGTGAACTTCCAGATGTCCAGCTAGTTTTAGAAAAGGCAGAGGAACCAGAGATCAAATTGCCAACATCCACTGGATCATGGAAAAAGCAAGAGAGTTCCAGAAAAACATCTATTTCTGCTTTCTTGACTATGCCAAAGCCTTTGACTGTGTGGATCACAATCAACTGTGGAAAATTCTGAAAGAGATGGGAATACCAGACCACCTGACTTGCCTCCTGAGAAACCTATATGCAGGTCAGGAAGCAACAGTTAGAACTGGACATGGAACAACAGACTGGTTCCAAATGGGAAAAGGAGTACGTCAAGGCTGTATACTGTCATACTGCTTGTTTAACTTATACGCAGAGTACATCATGAGAAATGCTGGACTGGAAGAAGCACAAGCTGGAATCAAGATTGCTGGGAGAAATATCAATAACCTCAGATATGCAGATGACACCACCCTTATGGCAGAAAGTGAAGAGGAACTAAAAAGCCTCTTGATGAAAGTGAAAGAGGAGAGAGTACATCATGAGAAACGCTGGACTGGAAGAAACACAAGCTGGAATCAAGATTGCTGGGAGAAATATCAATAACCTCAGATATGCAGATGACACCACCCTTATGGCAGAAAGTGAAGAGGAACTAAAAAGCCTCTTGATGAAAGTGAAAGAGGAGAGTGAAAAAGTTGGCTTAAATCTCAACATTCAGAAAACGAAGATCATGGCATCTGGTCCCATCACTTCATGGGAAATAGATGGGAAAACAGTGGAAACAGTGTCAGACTTTATTTTTGGGGGGCTCCAAAATCACTGTAGATGATGATTGCAGCCATGAAATTAAAAGGCTCTTACTCCTTGAAAGAAAAGTTATGCCGAACCTAGATAGTATATTCAAAAGCAGAGACATTACCTTGTCAACAAAGGTCCATCTAGTCAAGGCTGTGGTTTTTCCTGTGGTCATGTATGGATGTGAGATTTGGACTGTGAAGAAGGCTGAGCACTGAAGAATTGATGCTTTTGAACTGTGGTGTTGGAGAAGACTCTTGAGAGTCCCTTGGACTGCAAGGAGAGCCAACCAGTCCATTCTGAAGGAAATCAGCCCTGGGATTTCTTTGGAAGGAATGATGCTAAAGGTGAAGCTCCAGTACTTTGGCCACCTCATGCAAAGAGTTGACTCATTGGAAAAGACTGTGATGCTGGGAGGGATTGGGGGCAGGAGGAGAAGGGGACAACAGAGGATGAGATGGTTGGATGGCATCACTGACTTGATGGACGTGAATCTGAGTGAACTCCAGGAGTTGGTGATGGAGAGGGAGGCCTGGCGTGCTGCAATTCTTGGGGTCGTAAAGAGTTGGACACGACTGAGCGACTGAGCTGACTGGTACCTGAGCTATGAAGTAGCTGTTATTTTCCAGTCACGGGTGGTTTGATTAGCCTGTGAATGCAATGGAAACTATTTGCTTGAGAATTCTATCACTGTGACTAACTATATCACTGACTGGCGTTGAACCTGAAAGTTCCAGACCTGAGTTCCTGAGCATTTCCTCCCTTCTTCTTCATCATCATTTCCAAATATTTGCTAGTCACCTCCTAGATGCCTGATTTTACGCTAATTTGGGCATGGGTGAAGGTCGGAGAGAGCTTACTAGGAAAGACTATGTTCCAATATAAAATAAAAATTAAATTAAAAAAAAGATAAACGAAAATGCAAAATCACTGTGGCCTCGGTGAGGTGGCTAGGGAAGGTTAGAATCACAGATTTTCAGAGTTGGACCTGGAAGGTCAATTGGTCTAATTCTCTCAGCCCGCGATTCAAAGAGCAGGTGGTACTTAAGCTTGACTTTAAAGACTTGCAGGGTCTGGGTCAGAGATCAAGATGTCGAGGTTGGTCCGTAAACAAAGGGAGCAAAAGTCCTGGGCCCGGGACCTGAGCAGGGTGCGGACCGATTACCCTGCGGCCAGTGATCTGCATTACCCACAGGTTTCTTTTCTAGGTTCCCTTTCTGGCTTTATTTTCAGCTGAGTCTTTGTTGCCTCCGCCTTGTGACTTACGTTCGCACGAGGGAGCCTTCCAAAGCCGTTATACAATCTCCTCCCACTCCTCTCAGGCCAACTCCCGCCTGGGGCACTCGCTTCCTCAAAGCACACTAATGCCCTCTCCTTCCCCAGCGCGCCGATTCGCCGCTTTCTGAGGAGTTGTTTCTTTTGGGGTTTGGATCGGAGTAAGGAGTTTAATCTGAGCTTTGAGTTAAAAGGATAAAATATAATAAAAACCCGGAAATTCCAATTCTTGAAACCTTGAACGCAAACGATCGTTCTTTCCTTTCAGGTTTGAAGTTACCGTGGGTTTCGAAAGCTAGGCGGGCAGAAAAACAGCCTCCCTGACATCCTGCGTGCGCAGCAAGTGTGGACAACTGAAATAGTCATCTGAGGTGTTTCGAAAATAAACTCATGATTGCACATTGCCTACGGTGACACATTCTCCGCGGCGGGGCGGACAGGGTCGCCGGGGGGCGGGGCGAGTCCGGGTGCCGCGCGCAGCTGCTGGGACCTTGCGGCGCCAGCCCCGCCCCCCGCTTGCGTCTCGCGAAAGGTGGAGGCGGAGCCGCGGCCGGTGACCTGCAGCTCTGGGCCGCTGCGGTCTTCAGTCTCGCTGAGTGGAGCGGAGGATGAAGGAGCCACCCGCGGAGGCCAGACCCGCTTAAAGGAGGCGGCGAGCGGCGCCGGAGGCACTTCGGCTGGGCGCTACAGTGCGGGGGGCACGCGCGGGCGCGGAGGAGTGGTGGCCCCCCGGAGGCCGCAGTGGCCTGGCACTCGGGCTTCCCACACTTGAGGGCGGAGCTGCGTTGGCACCTCCTTCTTGGAAGATCTTGGGCCCCTGTGGCACTCTGGCCAGTCCTCTGAGGGGATTGGAAACCCAGCGCGATGAGGAGTCGAAGTAACTCCGGGGTCCGGCTAGACGGCTATGCTAGGCTGGTGCATCAGACTATCCTGTGCCATCAGGTAAGTGAATGGGTGTCGCCTGTGATCACAGAGGATGTGCAGTGTGATAACCTGAATGGAGACCCTGGGTGAACCCGTGTGTGTGTGTGTGTGTGTGTGTGTGTGTGTGTGTGTGTATTTTGCAGGTTCTCCCGCCCCCTAGCTGGGGAGACCGTAACGGACCCTGAAGCAAAGAGGTATTGGGACCAGAACAGAACCCGAATCAGGGACCATTAGCCAGGAGTCCTGAGTTAGAGCTTCTAAGCTCCACTCCCCGTGCCCCCGCGTCCCCCATATCACAGCCAGGTTTCAGGGGTCAGAACTGTATGATGCTTTGAAGCTTGTTTATGGACACCTACCCCGATTGGGCCCTAGGCCTGGAAGCCCTCTCCTTCCCCTCCGCCGAAGAAAAAAGCAGTAGAGGAAATTTTAGCCATCTTTAGACTGTTGTGAAGGAGAAGGCAATGAATGGCAACCCACTCCAGTGTTCTTGCCTGGAGAATCCCAGGGACAGGGGAGCCTGGTGGGCTGCCGTCTATGGGGTCGCACAGAGTCGGACACGACTGAAGCGACTTAGCAGCAGCAGCAGCAGCAGACTGTTGTGAAGATCTGTTGTGAAGTACTGGTGTACTTCATTATAGTTTTTCTACTCTTTTAATGCTGCTTTTTCATTGATAGTTCATTCTTTCTAACTGGAAAGTTAAAACATCTCCTTTCTTTTAAGAATTCCCACATTTCAAACTGGTAGGGCTTCAGCCAGCTCTTTCCCCTTATTCAAGATAGCATTTGCTTGCACTTGGTCGGAAGAGATTATAAAACTCAGGAGTGAGGACATAGAAGAAAAGCCAAAGTCTCTCAGGACCCATTTGATACACTCTGTTTCCTCATATTAACACCTATGGTTACCTGCCTGTCCCCTTGTTCTTGCCCTTACAGAACCCAGTGACTGGCTTACTTCCAGCCAGCTATGACCAGAAAGATGCCTGGGTCCGGGATAATGTGTACAGCATCTTGGCTGTGTGGGGTTTGGGCCTGGCCTATCGGAAGAATGCAGACCGAGATGAGGATAAGGCAAAAGCCTATGAACTGGAACAGGTACTCAATAAAAATACAAAACTCTGGAACTGGGGGCAGGAGTGGCAGAGACAGAAGTAATTATAGTCCACAGGAACTTAGAGAAGTGTTTTGCTTTTCTCCCTCCTTCTTCACCTTGCTGAAATTGCACTCCATAAAGGTTTCCTGTATTATACTGATTTTTTTTTTTTGCAGTGGAAACTTGAAACTTGCTGATTCAGGGAGAGAGGGCAGTCTGTTCTGTTACAGTGGTAAATCCTATCCTCAAATCCTCGCTAAAATTTGTAATCCTCTTTCCAAGTAAATGTATTTTGTAGTCGCCAGCATATTTATTCTCATTGAGAGGAATATTTGGAGACAGGTATCTACTATTTTACTTCCTTTTCTGGAAAAGGTAGGTGGTATTTATACGAGGGTATGGAGAAGGAAATGGCAACCCACTCCAGTATTCTTGCTTAGAAAATCCCATGGACAGAGGAGCCTGGCAGGCTACAGTTCATGGGATCGCAGGAGTCAGACACAACTTAGCCACCACCACCACCACCACTGTATGAGGGTAACTGATATAAATTAGCAGACTTTCACAACTAGACACAAGTAAAGACTTTGTTGATTTTTATACCTTAAGCTACTGTTTCAGAGTCTGTTGTGTGTCCTCACCCCCATATCCACCCCAACCCTTTGGGGTAAAATAAGGTCAGATTCAGCAGATGCTTTTAAGCCAACTTTTAAGGCCTCCCCCTCAGTAAAAAAAAAAATCCTCTATAGAACTATTAATATTTAGAGACAGGATGCTGTGTCCTCTTGAATGACCAAGAAAGTAATATTTTGGACTACATGGGACTTTAATGTTAAGATACTCTGCTGTCAGTTGTAAGGTATATGTGAATTCTTTTCCATTAGGGGAAAAGATTCTCTCCACATCAGCCATTTTCTCAAGAGGTCTCCCTAAAGTTAGGCAATCTGAACTCTGGTCTTCATCTGTAAATCAGAATATTGAGATTTGGTTGTTTTTAAGGACACTAACATATTGTGGGGTTATAGTCCTTGGCAGTAGGAAAGAGTCACTGTGTAGTCCTCTACAGTAGCAAGTACCTCTTATTCCCTCAAGCCATAATTGAGAGGTACTTCGGTCCACTGAAAAAAAGCTCTTGGAGTTTTTTCTCTAACCCAGGAAGTACAGATCAGTATTTCTGTGACTTATAGAGAACATACATAACCATTGTGAGAATTTGGAAAATATGGGGTGTTAAAAAAATCTAGAATGCTACTGCCCTCCCCCATCCTATGTCCTACTCTGTTTTGCTATTTGTTTATATTTTGCTAGAATTTTATATTAGTAGAACAATAACTAAGATTTTATACCCAGTATGATTTGACAGATTTCTTTTTCAGTACTGTTGGAAGAAATTTGTGTCTGACCAGTCATTCTGCAAAGCTGATATTTTTCCTCATGTGTCCCAGGAAGAAAATATTTAACAGAGGAAGAGGGAAAAATGAACAAGAAATTGTTCATTCTAAAATTTTAATATTCTGTTAAGCAGTTTTTCACACAGCACAAAAATATTTTCTGTACCGCCACAATGATAACCTGGAATAACTAAAAAACATTATAGCAATAGGAAGCATCTTTTAAAAAGAAACATTTCTCTGAGAATTCTAAAATTTCTACAAACTTTTATTATGAATTAAAACAGATTGTATTATTAAGTCTTATTATTTTTTTTCCTCAAACCTGACTCAGTTAATTTAGACTGGGGATCAGAAAAACCATCTCTGTAAAGGCCATATAGTAAATATTTTTGGCATTGTGAGTCATGTGTAGTCTCAACCCAAATACTCGGCTCTTCCACTACTGTGCAAAAGCGCCAGAGACAATACATAAATGAATAAGCATGATTATGTTCCAAAAAGTTTTATTTACAAAAGCAGGCCATGAGCTAGATTTTCCCCAACTACACATGAATGGTTTTAAACTCTGGCTGTGGATTGGAATGACTTGAGAAGCTTTTAAGAAATTCCCTTACTGGACCTCACCCTAGAACAACTTAGATAAATATCTGTAAGTGTAGCCCCAGGGGAATCACTATTAGAGAAAAAACTGCCTTGTTAATTCTAAAGTGCAGCCAGGGATAATCACTGATCTATGGCTAATAAATGAGCATAAGTGAAATCAAATACAGTAAATTCATAGATTAAATTCACATCTACTGTCAACTTTCCATTATTGTGTGGATTTTCCCAAACCACTGACTGTTAATCATTTCTACCCTTCTAACTCTTACCTAGGTTTCTCTCTGAGAAATAATGTCAAAGAACTAAGGAAAATTCTGAATGAAAAGGGGACAAGAATTTAGGTGACTATCCTATCCTAGATTGAGAATAGAAGTATGTACATACATGTTTTTACAAATGCTGTTTCTCTTAATCACACAGATATAAATTCACACCCATAAAAATAAATAGGCACACACATAGAGTTAGCTCTTTGGCTGCCCCCAACTGAAAAACTTCTTCTTCAATTTTATTCTCTTTGTGTAGTCTCTCATTTTTTCTCATGGCTTTAACTGTTGCCTTCATGAGAATGACTTCCAAAGCTTCATCTTTAACCTTAACCTCACTTCAGTTTTAATACCAGATTTTCATTTGTCTTCTGGTCAGTTACACCTGAATATATCATGGTTTCTCAAAATCAGCAGGTCTGATACCTCAGCTTCCCTACTAGAAACAAACAAAATAGACTACTAAACAACAGAAACTCACCAAACGTCCTTTTTTTCTTATTGGTGTCCTCATTCAACCAGTCACCTGGACAACCTTACTTTGAACATTTCCATAGTGTGTTCCACGGAACACTAGATTGACTAAATTTGGAGCTATGTTAAACAAAGTTTTCTTTCTCTGTAATTTCCCTGAGCCTTTAATATACTGATGTGCATTTTGAATCTAAGACAGGGATATATATTTACCGTCTTTCCAGAATTTCCTGGACTAGTGCTGATTTGATTCCTGGGTTGGGAAGTTCCCGTGGAGAAGGGATAGGCTACCCAGTCCAGTATTCTTGGGCTTCCCTAGTGGCTCAGAGGGTAAAGAATCCACCTGCAGTGTGGGAGACCTGAGTTCGATCCCTGGGTTGGGAAGATCTCCTGGAGGAGGACATGGCAACCCACTCCAGTATTCTTAGCTGGAGAATCCCCATGGACAGAGGAGCCTGGCGGGCTACAGTCCATGGGGTCGCAAAGAGTTGGACATGACTGAGCCGACTAAGCACAGCACAGTGTTCTACAGTGTTTGAAAAGTGCTTCCCTTATGGTGATTTTTGACTTGTCTCTTTTGCCTTTTGATACATGAAGACCAAAGTCTGTTAATTCTTACATTTTTCTTGACTCCATCCCCTCCTTTCTATTCCCTGCTGCCTCAGCCTTAGTTTAACCCTTGATCACTTAGCACTTTTGTGAAAACAACACATAAATAGTCTATTTTCATTCCCAGCAATCTTTCTGTAGCTCTCATTTCCCTACAAGTAAAATCCGAATGTTTTGGATTGATAGCCAAGACTCTAGAGTTTGGTCCTAGGCTGCTTTTTCAATATTATATCATGCTGGTCCCCTGCATTCTACCCCTAGTTCCAGCCAGGTTGGTATCTTCATTAGCCTTCTACCAGTCCCTTGCTGAAAATGTCTGACATATGTGTAAAAACTTTTCATTGTACTGTATGTGTGTGTGTGTGTTAGTCACTCAGTCGTGTATGACTCTTTGCAATCCCATGGACTTTAGCCTGCCAGGCTCCTCTGTCCATGGAATTTACCAGGCATGAATTCTGGAGTGGGTAGCCATTCCCTTCTCCAGGAGCTCTTTTCAACCCAGGGATTGAATCCAATTTTCCTGCATTATGGGCAGATTCTTCACTGCTGAGCCACCAAGGAAGCCATGCTTTCCCATAATTACTAGTGTTTTATTCCCATAACATCCTGTGAGTTAAGTATCATTTTCCCTAATTTACAGGGGAAGGGACTGACATAGGGAGATGAAATTGGCATTTGGTGGTACCATGAATACTACCTGGGTCTTATGACTTCAGATTCAGTCCTTTTGAATTTTTCCTCCCTCCTTCAGGAAAGCCATAGACATTTCCATCTCCAAATTGTTTTATGAGCTGTTTCTTCACCTGTGAAGCCTGATGTCAATCCTACATTTTCTGTGGTTCCTGTATTCATAGACTTCTCAATTTTACAGTGATCACTTCTTTCTCAGGACTGTTTTCTTGGAACTTCTTAATCACTTATGGTCAATGCCATTCAACATGTTCAGTTTTTCATTCAGCAAACCTTGTGTAATTATTACATGCCAAGCCCTGCAATAGATATAAAAATTAAATGGAACAAAATGTTTATATTTAAATCTCAGCTTTTTTATTTTTTAACTTACAAATTTACAGAAGATATTAGAAATTATAAAATAAACATATTTGTATGTACTCTATCTAAGATTCACTAGTTTGTAACATTTTGTCATGCTTGCATCCCCTCTATAAACATGTGCACATACAGGTTCACAGCTTCTTTTTTTTTTTTTTTTGGTGAGCCATTTGAGAGTTACTTGCAGACATGAAATATGTATTTTTTAAAATTTGGTCTGCTTAATCCATTAATTTAAAAGTTTATTCCTGAATCTGTCTGCCTCTTTTTCTTAAGAAGTTCATAGCCTAATTGGAGGCGGAGAGATGTATAAACATATTTACAATACATTAGGACAGATAATGTAAGTACTGTATATAGGAGATAAGTACAAAGTTCTGTGGGAACACACAGGCTGGAAAGTCTAATTTCCCTTGAACAAGGCAAGAAAGGATTCATAGAGGAGTTGGAATTTTAAGGATAAGCCAGAATTGTTATGTAGACTATATTTGTAGTTTACGGTTTTTCTTTTTGTAGTTTTGAATTTTTTAAAAACATATGTCCTGTCTCCCTTTTCTTTATGTTTTACAAAGCCTGATAGAGGCTCATGTGTATCTGATTGCATTTATATCAGTCATTTCACAAGCACATAGATCCATATCCTGAAAAAAAGATAGATTAGAAGATGTCGTTTGGTCTGGTTAGAAGCCTTGGTGTACGTATAAACATGTGTAATTAATGCCAACTAGTGCACCTGAATCAGGACATGGGCAGTTTAGGAGAATACAAAACATAGATATTTCCCTTCATTCTTAACCATTCCATGCTTCTTATTAATTTTATCCTGACTTGGAATTTGTAACTTGAGGACAAAAATGGCTGACAGTGGCCATTTCAGGAGGACAAAAGTGGATGGCAATCAGGATTCCTCCATTGCATCTATAATTCCCCAGACTTATTTAAATTAAATAAAATATCAATGGTAGTAGCAGGATTGGATAGTAAAGAGAGTTGGAAGACTGGGATAAAAATCTGTGAGTATGTAGTGACCTGTAGAAGAGAATTCAGAATCAAAGTCACCCCACAGAGTAAGTAGGCTGTGTATAATACTGTCTAAAACAGTATTAGTTAGTTAGTTAAGTCGCTCAGTCATGTCCAACTCTTTGCGACCCCATGGACTGTAGCCCACCAGGCTCCTCCGTCCATGGGATTCTCCAGGCAAGAATACTGGAGCGGGTTCCTTCTCCAGGGGATCTTCCCAACCCAGGGATTGAACCCAGGTCTCCAGCATTAGAGGCAGACACTTTAACCTCTTAGCCACCAGGGAAGAGCCCAAGGATAATCTCTTTCATTAGGATCAAAGTAATGATAGAGATTTTCTGGTAGAGGTTGCATTGTTTCACTACTTTGTAACAAATGCTTCATGCTTTAAAGGGTGACAAGATCACACACTGCCTATTTGTTCTCTCTGTCATTCTCTTTATTTCTTCCCTTGGACCATTGGTAGACAGAAATTACTTAAGGAAAGGAACTCTCCCAAGGAAACACTTTATTTTACCCTCGGTAAAAGATTTTAAAAAGAATTGAAACATAACTTAATAGGTTCTTATCTTTTTCATGCCTACAGCTTGTAGTCCCATTTGAATATTTTGAAGGAATAGCAAAATAGTGCAGCTCCTAAGTATTAGGTTAGTTTTCAGAGGTGTCCTGAAGCCACCTCTGAGACAACATTCCTTGGAGTAACCTGCTTGTATTTCTTCTGGACTATGGAACAGAAAGCTTAGAGAAATGGAGAAGCTCTTTGATGCTGTATTCTTCCAAAACATACTGCCTATCCATGCCAGTTTTGATGGACCCTTCTAGTGTCATGTAGTATAACAAGTATATTATTACTATACTATAATTAAATATACTTATTATATTATTACTATATTTATTATACTAACTAGTATAGTATAACTAGTATCATATATTATTACTATACTATATTATAAATAAATACAATTATTACTATATTATACCAACTAACATAGTATATAATTGGTAATCAGAATTTTGGAGTGTTATAATTAGAACACTAACTACTTTAGAAATTGTCAAGCCCTAGTAAGAGAAATAGTGATGACTTGAGACTTAAGTTTGGGCTTTTCTTTCAGGGCAAGAGGGTTGAGTTGCACTAACAATTTTCGTTTACAGTTATTCTGAAGTTCATTTTTCTTTAAGAGAAATATCTAGATAATATTTCTATGGGCTCTTGAAGATAAGTCTTGGCTAGTTTAGAAAAAAATAGAAGTGATGATATTGGCTTTTCTAGGACATAGGATATATTTTAAATATCCTCATAACGTTGTGATTTTTGAGCTAACTTGCCCATTTTTTTCCAGGTGGAATGTCCTCTAATAGGATAGTTGACTTAGTTTTACACAAACTTGTTGGAACTTGTACTTTTTTTTTTAACTTGAAGAAGTCACCAACTGCAGGTTTTAGTTCCACTTTTAGCTGCAGTCTGCTCTTCTGTGTACCTATAAAGTAAATGCCATGTAAATAGGAACCCAGGATAAGGTTACTTGTTCTCAAAAGGTCATGTACCAACTGCAGTTGCTGAGTAAGTGTTCCTGCATCTAGGGATGTTTATAACAACTTGTTTCCATTTATTTCTGCAGAGTGTAGTGAAGCTGATGAGGGGACTGCTGCACTGCATGATCAGACAGGTATGTCACTGTTAATGCATCCTCTCCAATAAAAGCGCATGGTTAATATATATATATATACACACACATATATGTATGGTTGTTTTTTTCAATTTCACAAATAGTACATACTAATTTTAGAAAATCTGTATAATTGAGAAGGGAAATGTCACTGATCTCACCATCCAGTTACCACTGAAGTATTGCCTTCCAGTCTTTCCCCCCTCCTCTACAAATGATTTCTTTTATATATTTCATCATTACTGTACATGCAATTATGTATATTCAGTAAAAAGTGATGCAGGTCTCTAAACTCCTCTGAAACCCTTGGGACCAAATAAATTTTACAATTCAGAATTTTTCAGATTTTAAAAGGTAGTACTAGACATGGAACAACAGACTGGTTCCAAACAGGAAAAGGAGTACGTCAAGGCTGTATATTGTCACCCTGCTTATTTCACTTATATGCAGAGTACATCATGAGAAACGCTGGGCTGGAAGAAGAACAAGCTGGAATCAAGATTGCCAGGAGAAATATCAATAACCCAGATATGCAGATGACACCACCCTTATGGCAGAAAGTGAAGAAGAACTAAAAAGCCTCTTGATGAAAATGAAAGAGGAGAGTGAAAATGTTGGCTTAAATCTCAACATTCAGAAAACGAAGATCATGGCATTTAGTCCCATCACTTCATGGGAAATAGATGAGGAAACAGTGGAAACAGTGTCAGACTTTATATTTGGGGGGCTCCAAATTCACTGCAGATGGTGATTGCAGCCATAAAATTAAAATACGCTTACCCTTTGGAAGGAAAGTTATAACCCACCTAGATAGCATATTCAAAAGCAGAGACATTACTTTGCCAACAAAAGTCCGTCTAGTCAAGGCTATGGTTTTTCCAGTAGTCCTGTATGGATGTGAGAGTTGGAATGTGAAGAAGGCTAAGCACCGAAGAACTGATGCTTTTGAACTGTGGTGTTGGAGAAGACTCTTGAGAGTCCCTTGGACTGCAGTCCCTTCTAAAGGAGATCAGTCCTGGGTGTTCTTTGGAAGGAATAATGCTAAAGCTGAAACTCCAGTACTTTGGCCACCTCATGCAAAGAGTTGACCCATTGGAAAAGACTCTGATGCTAGGAAGGATTGGGGGCAGGAGGAGAAGGGGACGACAGAGGATGAGATGGCTGGATGGCATCACCAACTCGATGGACGTGAGTTTGAGTGAACTCCAGGAGTTGGTGATGGACAAGGAGGCCTGGTGTGCTGCAATTCATGGGGTCACAAAGAGTCGGTCGGACACGACTGAGTGACTGAACTGAACAGTATATATACCATATATTATGTTATGCCCTCAAAAAATCCAGATATCACTCTACAATCAGAAACATTAGACTCTCTATAGGAAAACATGCATTTTTCACAATAAGTGGAATAAAAACTCCAAATAGCCCCATGTTAGTTTGAATCATATGTTGCCACCAAATGAATTTTGGTGCAAAACTTAGTGGGGAAAAAACCTTTTGGAAATGTTTTAGATTTTAGAATTGGAGATAAGGGGCCAAGAATTTATTCTTCTAGAATTAATTTGCATTTTCCTGATCTTGAGTCAAGTTGAACATCCTTTCATGTGGGAGTTGAAAATTCGTATTTCATCTTCTATTAATTGCCTTTTAGGTCCTTTGCATCTTTCTCTTTCGGGCTGTCTCTATCTTGCCTATTTGAGGAGTTCCTCTCTATGATGGATATTAATCCTTTGTCACATTCACTGAAAATATTTTTAGCAGTGTCTGGTTTATCTTTTGGGTTTGCTTATGATATTTTTCAAAAGTGTCTCACTAAAATAAAGTATTTTATTTTTATCCTAGGAGTTCTTTATACATGTTATACTCATTGACTCTGAACTGATTTTCTTGAGCCTAAGAATACATTTTATTAGAAGGAGAAATTGAGGCCCAGATTAATAAAATGACCATCCTGAGGCACACAAAAATTCTAAAGTAAAAAGAAATCAAGTCCAGACTTCTGAACTTGTTCAGTGATCTCTCTACTGGATTGTTTTACGCCCATGATTTTTTTCATTCTTTGCTGCTTTTTAATTTTTTTGTATTTTAGATATTTGTATTTTCCACCTTACCAAATAGGTTTAAAGTCACTAATTTATTGGACTATGTTTAAAGATATGATAGTTACTATCATATATCAGATGTACACATACTCAAATTGAAATTTCAGGAAATAAGTCTTTCATTTGTCCCTTGCACAATGTTTATTTTCTGACCTTGGTTCCAGCTTTCTTTCATGTTTTTTCTTTGTCATTTCATGAGTCTCTCCCCAGCTCCTTTTATTACTCCTTCAAAATATATCTTCTTGGTTCTACTTTCCCTCAAAATATCTACTTCTGTTTCAGGAACAAATGTATCTTTTTTACAACTCACTTATCTCTTACTAAGCTGTTCTCACTCAGTCTCTCTGCATCTCAGTTTTTATCTACAAAATGGCAAAACCACCATCTGAAGAGTGAAAGAGAGGTGATGAATAGGAAATAGCTGAGTTCAATAGATATTATCTTCTAATTAAATTGTTTAAATTGAAAATAATGACAGCAGGGGAAAAGGGGTAACAATGCATTTTAAATATTCACAGTTGCCTGACAGCCAAATGGAGTGATATATGTCAGAGTACTATTGAAGTATGGCATATGGGTTGATTTTCCTGCATACCCTTCTTTTTACTGTTTCTGTTTTCTTCAGGTGGATAAAGTAGAATCCTTCAAGTATAGTCAGAGTACCAAGGATAGCCTCCATGCCAAGTACAACACCAAAACCTGTGCCACTGTAGTGGGTGATGATCAGTGGGGACACCTGCAGTTGGATGCTACTTCTGTGTACCTGCTCTTCTTAGCACAAATGACTGCCTCAGGTCAGTACAAGGACAGAAATACGGGAATCACTGTAGTGTGGAGCACTTGCCCTGGCACATGTGGCTTCTCCAAAAGTGTTGTCCAGAAAACAACATAGATGTTTACACTGCTCAAAGATACACATTGGAAATATAATATTTTGCAAATTTTATACAAAGAAACTCTCTCAAGTGTAGTTAGCACAAGTATGGACTACTCATTAATATATATTTTTAATTGAGAACCAGGAAATCTGGGATTTTCTTTAGACAGGTATTTTTACATCTTTTATTAATCCCCAGATATTATAAAATGGGAAAGAAGGACTAAGGTTTATTGCTTGTTAGTATTAACATCACCTACTTTGTACTACTCTTTATGAATGTATTATATACAAGGCATCTGTCTGTAGGCATCTAATTTATATTAAGAGAATTAACTTTGGAATCAGAATTCAATGTTTTCTATTATTGAACAACACACCCTGTTCAGATGGCTTTTTTAAATCATTTTAGATGTTTTACTAGAAAAGGAAATTATACCAACCAACATAATTTCCTTTTATTTCTCTTAAATTAGGGAGAAGTGAGAATCTGATTACATTCAGTTTATAAATTAAATAGGACTTTACAAGATCTTCCTGAGTAAATGCATGTACTTCTCACAATACCACATCTTTGACATTTCAATTTCTTTATCCTTCTATCTGATTACAAGCTTCTTCGTACTAAGGGCATTCAGGGTGAGAATTACCCCAGAATACTTTTCTCTTTTCTTGCAGAAATAAATACTTGGTGATAAAGCCTCCCTTTTTTCTCCCCTCTAGAACAACACACATCCTGGAGATTGAATAACCTTTTCTTAAAATTATGTCTACTCACATACTCCTTTCTTTTGGAGGGGAAATTCCTCTTTGAATAAATGTATCTTTTAGGTAGGTTCGAGTGACTCAGACAGTAAAGAATTTGTCAGCAATGCAGGCGACCCGGTTTTGATGCCTGGGTCAGGAAGATCCCCTAGAGAAGCGAATAGCTACCCACTCCAGTATTCTTGCGTGGAGAATCCCATGGAAGGAGGAGCCTGGTAGGCTACAGTCCGTGGTGTTGCAAAGAGCTGGACACAACTGAGTGACTAACACTTTCACTTTTCACTTAGGTAGATTGTATTTAATTTATTTAAGTAGAATGGTAATTATAATTCCATATCTAATATTCTAATACCAACTCTGGAGTGTTTTTCTACAAAGCGGTGTCTAAATATCCCTTGTGGTTTTTCATTTTGAGCCCCAAAGGGAAGCAGAAATAGACTAAAGAGGTTTATAAGAGACTATTCATTCAACAAAAGTTTGTTGATTCCTGACTTAACGTTTGATTTTCAATGCCATGAGCTGATTTTAATAGGTACTTGGAATAAAGTAGATATTTTATCAAGCAAGTCTTTGAGGAATAAATTGAAATAAGTAGAAATTCACAATCCAAAAAAGGGAAGGGAATAGCAATGACTATAGCATAGAAGTTTGAAATGTACAGGCCATCAAGGTAAGGCTAGATATCTTCCTTGGTTAGAGTGTAAGATAGGTCTGGAAAAATGGCAAGCGATGGAGCTAAAAAACTTGGGGCTAACTGTTTAAGGGCCTGTGTACCATGCTTTGCTTTCCCAAGTGGCTCAGTGGTAAAGAATCTGCCTGCCAATGCAAGAGACCCAGGAGATGTGGGTTCAACCCCTGGATCGGGAAGACCCCTAGAGAAAGAGATGGCAACCCACTCCATATTCTTGCTTGAAAATTCCATGGAAAGAGGAGCCTGGTGGGCTATAGCCCATGGGGTCGCAAAAGTCAGACACGACTTAGCGATTGAGCACACATGAATATACCATGCTCAGTAGTTTGGAGTTTAGTCTATAGTCAAAAGAAAGCCACTCAAGATAAATAATAAAGAAAGTTTCAGTAGCAGGAAGATAGATTGGATGGAGGAGAAAATTGGGGCTTCCTCTGTGGCTCAGTGGTAAAGAATCCACCTACCAATGCAGGAGACACAGGTTTGCTGCCTGGACCAGGAAGATCCCACATGCTGCAGAGCAGCTAAGCCCATGTGCCACAACTATTGAGCCTGTGCACTAGAACCTAGGAGCCGCAACTGCTGCAGCTCTCGCACCCTAGAGCCCATGCTCTGTAACAAGAGAAGCCACTGCAATGAGAAGTCTGTGTACTGCAGCTAGAGAGAAGCCCCCATTCTCTGCAAGAAGAGAAAAGCCTGCACAGCAGCAAAGACCCAGCACAGCCAAAAATAAATAAATAAAAATTATTTTTTTAAAAGATAGAGGGCTAGTTAGAAGTTTAGTAAAAATACTTTAGGCAAGAAATGATGTAGAATTTATGTAAGGCAGTTGTCTTGAGGATAAAAAAAAGTTGCAAGAGATAACTGAGAAGTAAAATATGAAAGATCTTTATGTAAAATTTAGCAATTCTCTGAACATTTTTGAATTCTTAAAAATCTCAACTTTGGTTAAAGGAGAGGCTTAGACAGAAGCTGATTGCAACTTAGAGGGCAGTAGCAGAGGAGCTCCACAGACCCTCTCCCCAGCAAAATAACCATAAATGGTGAAAATTAATTTTAGAAAACCAAACATTTAAAATCACAGGAAATTGTCCTAAGGGTACACAGCAAGTGGAGAAACATTTATTCAAAGATATCTAAATCTTAGCAGTAAGAAAGTATAACATTTGGGCCACAATCTATTCCTTCCCCTGCCCCAAACTCCCATGACAGAAGCACTATTTGAAGTGAATGCAACCAGGAATACAAGGCTCCCTACCCGCTCCCCTCCCCAGCTCTCAGTCTAAGGCTGTGCTATCTCCCCGAGAGAGAGAGGTAGATTACCAGCACTTCCTACTCTCCCCAGCTCTGTGTTGCAGAATTTCTAATCCAGTCAAGAATGACTTAAAGGTTTAGAACTCCCTTCCTAGCCGCTAGTCCCACTAATGGAGTGGATGCTTAACCACAGGCAGAGCAGACCAAGAATGCTAGGCCTAACCCACCTTTCTAGTAGCATGGATGGTAGGGCAGGCCATAAGAACAGAAAACTCCATAGCTCCTTCCAAGAGAACTGATTTTGGGAACAGAAGGTGGAGAAATTCAAGACTAAGGGCACTCTCAGAAACAATGAAGATTTTGGTTCTAAGAAATTAAGAGGAGTCTGATAACTCAATAATACAAGCAATAAGCTATCCTGTAGACTAGCTAGCTGTTTTAACAGAGAACCAAGGAAAGAGAGAGCTAAAAAGAGCCCTCCTAGGATTAGAACAACTGTCAAAGACTGGCATCAAAGACTACATGAAATGGGACCTGAAATTAATTGAATGAAACGGTCAACAATTTATGCCTCAGGGCCTTGTACAATATAATAGAACAATTAATTGACAGTTAGTGGAGATTAACATCTGATACCAACAGAGACAGATCACAGATCCCTTCTCAGCTTTATGGCTAAGATCAAGTGTAATGGATCACAGAAAGAGACAAGTTGCTAAAGCTAAAACCACTATCTTCCTGGGGTGACAGTGTACATATCCAGGACAGCACCCTCTGAGGAACAACAAGGGCTGCATACTATGGGGTAAATAACTTTCACTGAAATAATCCATGTCACTAAACAAATAAACAGGTAAACAGTTCCCATAAGGGAAAGTATTAGTATCTATATATTATCTATAATATCTGGTTTTCAGCAAAAATTTATGAGGCATGCAAAGAACCAGGAAAGCCTGAGCCAACAGAAGAAAAGCAGGTGGTAAAAGCTGCCTTTGAGAGGAAGCATATGTTGAACTTAGGGAAAAAAGACTTCAAAGCAGTTATTATAAGTGTCCAGAAAGCTAAAGAGCACCATGCTTAAAGAAATAAAAGAATATATGATTATTGCATTTCATCAAATAGAAAATTTCAGTAAAGAGATAAAAATGAACCAAATGGAAAGTTGAAAAATATAGTAACTGAAATGAAAGATTCATTTTGTTGTTGTTTAGTCACTAAGTCATGTCCAACTCTTTTCGACCCCATTGACTGTAGCCCACCAGATTCCTCTGTCCATGGAATTTCCCAGGCAAGAATACTGGAGTGGGTTGCCATTTCCTCCTCCAGGGGTCTTCCTGACCCAGGGATTGAACCCACATCTCCTGCTTGGCAGGTGGGTTTTTGCCACTGAGCCACCTGGGAAGCTCAAAAGACTCACTCAGTTCAGTTCAGTTCACTTCAATCGTTCAGTCATCTCTGACTCTTTGAAACCCCATGGACTGCAGCATGCCAGGCTTCCCTGTCCATCACCAACTCCCAGAGCTTGCTTAAACTTATGTCCATCAAGTCAGTAATGCCATCTAACCATCTCATCCTCTGTAGTCCCCTTTTCCTCCCACCTTCAATCTTTCCCAGCATCAGGGTCTTTTCCAATGTGTCAGTTCTTCATGTCAGGTGGCCAAAGTATTGGAGCTTCAGCTTCAGCATCAGTCCTTCCAATGAATATTCAGGACTGATTTCCTTTAGGATGGACTGGTTGGATCTCCTTGCAGTCCAAGGGACTCTCAAGAGTCTTCTCCAA
>SJXQ01001436.1:48074-115205 GCA_006408695.1 Aepyceros melampus | reverse complement strand
CTAAATTTTCCTACTATACTATTATTTCCTAATCTAATCTTATATTTCTAAATAAATAAGTGTTTTTCTCACCACGCCGTCCTCCGCTTCAAATTCCCTGGATCCACCGGGGCTGGACCCCGGCAGTTGGAAGTAGATATTGATCTTAATTTAGCTTGATCTCAAAGCTAAGATAACTCAGAAAGGATCAGAATGAGTGATGGAGACTTGGAAGTTCTGCTCTTGGGATTGATACCTTATCCCCAAGTCTCTGTTTTCTCATCAAGATTGCCTTCACGGGGGTGTGACTGAGATTCAACAAGGCAGTGATTTGCATGGAGCCACTGTAGGTCCTGGATTGTAGCAGCAAGTCACTGTTGGATAATCACATGTATGAACACTAACTCAATCCTCACAGCAAGCCAATGTGACAGGCTCTGTTGTTAACACTCATTCACAGGCAAGGTCATTAAAGCACAAAGCGGTTGAATAAATTGCCAAGGTCTTCTGGTTAGTAAGTAGGAAAGATAGAATTTGAACCTACAGAGGTGAACTGTAGGACCTTGGTCTTCATCACTGTGCCATACAATCTCCTGGTAAGTTGTAGCTCCTTTGCCCCTGTCCCTTGAATTGAATTCAGCTGACTTTGCCTCAGTCCTCCCTGCCATATTGTCCACACCTAGTTCCATCTTCATTATAGCTTGACAAGTTACACAGCCCTGTGAGGTCGACTGCGCCAAAAATGTGGAGTTATAGCTTATGGATGGAGGTTTGGAAGAGTTTGCACAAATCTGTGTCTTGGAACAAATCTGTTTTATTTTTTATATACATGACAGTCGGCATGCCAGATTTATGAAGCCAATATATATTTGCCATTTGGACACGAGAATTCTCTGGGGGATAAAACCCAGTGGCTGGCTATTAACAAAGAAAACAAATCTATCACACTACTTGGCAGGAAAGAGTGCGGTAATTCCAAGTGACATCAGGAAAATGGGTTGTGTCTTTTCCCCACCAACTGGCAACTACATTCTCTACAGAGGAGCCAGCCTGTAGCCCAATGCAGCCTGTAAGGTAGGAGCCATGCTAGGCCTGACCCTTCTACCTGGTGTCATTAGGGAGGCAGGCGGTCCTCATGTGGTCATGACACCTCCTGAGAGTATGACTCTGGGCTATAACTTCCCCTGCTTGAGCCTGTCTCCCCACCAGTAAAATAGAGGGAGGGCTGAACCAGAGGATGCTGAAGGTTCCCTTGCAATGTATGATTGCAAATCCAGAGTCTGTGTGTAGTGCACAGTCAGTGGTTTGGATGCTAAGGAGGGATCACAAGACACCAAGCAAGATGGAAATCAGCATTTTGCAATCAGAGGTGTTAAGTAAAGAAGGGTCAAGAGGAAAGGTTTAGGTTCTCAGGATCTCAAAATAGGTTTCTATCTTTTCTAGCTCTTATCCTATTGTACCTATACCCTGACAGAGAGTGAGAACAGGTGCTGGGCTGTTGTCTCACGTTGGACCTTTTTGATTGCTAGAAACACAAACTTTTTTTTTTTAAGTCCCTAAGACCTCAGCCCAGAAAGGGAAGTGATGCACCCAGGCTTGAAGGACTCCTATTCTTCTTCAGATCTTACTGGACACAAGCCCCAGTCTCTAGGACCAGCCTCCTCTCATAGCCAGAAATCAAATGAGCAGTGCAGGGTAGTGGTTAAGCATTTCAATCTGCCTGGGCTTAAACTGAAGCTCTTCTACTTATTAACTTTGTCCCATGAGCAGATCTGTTAATCTGTCCAAGCCTCAGTATTCTCAATTGTAAAATGTAGATGATATATGAAAGTACCCCAGAAAGTGTGGCAAATACTAGAGTGTTGAGTAACTTTTAGCTATGATGATGATGTCACAGCTTTGCATTCAAGCCACCAACAGTCTTTCTAATCTTTAGTCTAATTGTTATAGGTCGATTTGGGCCCATTCAAAGCTGGTCACGTGGGAAGTTACTCTGATTGACTCACCCATGAGCCAGTCAAGAGAAAGGGGGAGTGCGGAGACGGAGGGCTTAGAAGATGACAGTCCTCACTACAATCATGTCTACTAACAGCAGAGCAGCATGCAAAAGAAGGAATTCTGTTTTTGCAAACAAGATTGTAGCTATCCATTACGAGATCCGGTAGCAGATTCCCCATTAACTAACAAAGCCACCGTTTCAGGACCTCTCATATTTGAATACGCTTTTTAACAAGGCTCTGGGTGGGGCACGAGCAATGTATCACAGGGCCACAAGTCTGGTGAAGGTAATATATTTAACCACAATTGATTAATACTGCTGTCTTCTTCCCATCTGATTTCCCCTCCATCATACCTTCCTCTGGGTCAGGTCATATTGGAGTGGCTGTGAGCATATTTAGTATCTGGCTAAAGGGATGTTGAGTTAGGGACGCATTTATTTTTAGTTTTGTGGACTAAATTTATGTCATTCAGTCTCTTTCACATACAGTTAAGCTATTGATAGTTCACTCATGCAGAAAGAGTTTCCAGGGAAATTGTCACTCGTTTAACTGACTTAGCTGGCATTATGACTAAAAGTACAAGGCCAGAGATAGATTCTTAAAATGAATACAACCTATGACACCCAGCAGCAGAAATATGTGGTTAACAAAGGGGGAGAAATAAAGTTTGAAATATACAAGGAAGAAGCTTATCTGGAAAATATCTGATTCCTTCAAGCTCTCAGAGTCTCATAGTTTGGATGGTTTTAAGCACACATGACAACTTGGAACTTAGAGTAGGAGTAATGAGGTCTGCATATGATAAAACTGTTTAAGTCCTGCACTGTGGGTGACATCTTGACATCTTAAAGGGCCTAGCAAATATTTTGGAAACTCAGAAGACATAAGATGCAGGAACTTTATTCTTAATGTGGGTGTGTAGTTGGCATTTAAAATTTTCATTTTCCTAATGATTAATGACATTTTCAAGTGATTATTGCTCATTTGTACATGTTTCTTTATGAAATTTCTAGTCTTCTGCTCATTAAAAAAAATGGGTTTCTCTTGCTTTTATTAGTGAACTGCATATGATCTTTGTGTATTCTGAGACAATTAAATTATTATGAACACTTTCTTCCAGTCTGTTTCAACTTTTCTAATGGTGTCTTTTGATGAACAAAAGTTTTAAATTTTATGAAGCATAATTTATCAGTTTACTGTTTTCTAGGGAGTGCTTTCTGTGCCCCATCTGGGAAATCTCTACTGATCTCAAGACTGAAGTATTCCCTTGTGTTTCCTTTAGGGAACTTTGTAGCTTTAGCTTTTTCATTGGTCTTAGACTCATATCAAGTTAATTTTGTATAATTTGTATAAGACAGGGAGTAAAGGTTCATTTTTCCCCTCCATAAGGATATTCAATTGATTGAGCACTATTTGTTTTAAGATTTTAATTTCCCCATTAAACTACACTAGAATTTTGTAAAAAAATCAATTGTATTAGGTATGGGCTCATTCCTGGCTTTTCTATGTTGTTCCATTGATCCCTTTGTTGCTCTTGATATCAAATACCAACACATCTTGTTAATTCTAGCTTCTGAGTGAGTCTTGAAGTTAAGGAAGTAAACCCTCAAACTTTGTCTCTTTTTTAAAAAAATTAGTTTTTATATGTCCTTTGAATTTCCATATAAACTTTAGAATCTGTTTATTACTACCCAGAAAACCTACTGAAATTTGATAGAGATTGTTTCAAATACATAGGTCAAACTTGGGAAAACTGAAATCTTAACAATATTAGCTTCTAGGTCCATAAATATACAATGTCTATTTATTTAATCTTTAAAATGTCTCTTAGCAAGTATCTATTGCTTTGATCACAGACCTGACATATACTTTTGAATTTATTTTTAGTGACATCATACTTTTTTGCGTTAGTATTTTGTTCCCAATTATTTGGGGGAGGGAAGCATTCAGTTTTTTACCATTAAGATAATTTTAGCTATAGTCTCTATTTATGGATATCTTTCAGTACTTTGAAAAAGTTATGTTGTATTCCTGGTTTGCCAATAACTTTTATCACAAATGGGTGTTGAATTTTGTCATATTGTTTTTCTGTGTCCATTGAGATATGATTTATGTTTCTCCTTTATTCTGGTAGTATGGTGAGCTACATGGATTGATTTTCTGGGATAAACCTTGCTTTGTCACAGCATATTATTCTTTTTATATATTGCTGAATGTGATTTGCTAATGTTAAAAGGATTTTTGCATCTATGTCCATGAGAGATATTGGTGTGTAGAGTGGGATTTGTTGTTGTTATTGTTTTTTAAACATCTGCCTGATTTTGGTATCAGGGACAGTTAGCCTCATATAATGAGTTAGTAAATGTTCTCACCTACTTTATATTCTTAAAGCTTTTGCATCATCTTTTTTTTTTCTCCCTTGTGTCTCTGACAGAATTTACCAGAGAAGCTATTCAGGCTAAAAATTTTCTTAGTGGGGAGGTATTTAATTTCAAATTAAATTTCTTTAATATATATATAGGGCTTTAAAGTTTTTTTTTTTTCCTTTTTGAGTCACGTTTGACAACTTGTGTCTCAGAGAACTTATCCATTTCATCTAGGTTGTTAAATTTCTTGACATGTAATTGTTCATGCATGCATGTGTGCTAAGTCGATTCAGCCATGTCTGATGCTTTGCCGCCGCGTGGACTACAGCCTGCCAGGCTCCTCTGTCCATGGGACTCTCCAGACAAGAATACTGGAATGGGTTGCCACGCCCTCCTCCAGGGGAACTTCCCAACCCAGGGATGGAACCTGAGTCTCTTACATCTTCTCCAGATTCTTTACCACTAACACCACCTGGGAAGCCCACAATTGTTTATAATATGCCACTATTATCATTTTAATGCCTCTAGGCTCCATAGTGATATCCTTTCATTACTGATATCAGTAAATTGAGTCTTCTTTTTTTCTTGATCAGTCTTACAGATTTATAATTTTATCAATCTTTCCAAAGAACCAGCTTTTAGTTTCACTGACTTTGTTTCCTATTTTTCTGTTCTCCTTCTTCATTGACTTTGCTCTTACCTTTATCCCTTTCTTTCTACTTACCAGCATTCTTAATTTGCTCATTTTTGCATAGCTTCTTTATTAATTTATGTATTTATTGCCTGTTCTGGGTCTTCATTGTTGCACGGGCTTTTCTCTAGCTGTAGCGAGCCGGGGCTACTCTCTAGTTGCTGTACAGGTGCTTCTCACTGCAGTAGCTTTTCTTGCTGTGGAGCACAGAATCTGGTGTGTGTGGGGCTTCAGTATTTGAGGCTTGAGAGCTCAGTAGTTGCGGTTCCCAGGCTCTAGAGCACAGGCTCCGCAGCTGTGGCACACGGGCTTATTTGCTCCTGGTTGTGGGATCTTCCCAGACCAGGAGTCAAATTCATGTCTCCTGAGTTGGCAGGCAGATTCTTTACCATTGAGCCACCAAGGAAGCCCTCCATGTAGTGTAGCTTCTTCATGTGGAGGCTTAGATTATATGAGTGCTTAGATTTTCTTACTGAAGCTTATTTTATGTTTTCCGATATAAACAGTAATGTTATGTTTAGTATCATTTTTCATTTGTTCATTTCTGGCATATGTAAATTGTTTGCATATCAACCTTAAATCTTGCAATCTTATTAAATTCACTCATTATTTCTAATAGTTATGTTGTGAATTTCATAAGATTTTCTATGTAAACAATAGTATTATTTATGAATGAAGATGATTTTACTTTTCTTGATCCAACCTTTATAACTCTTACTTATTTTTCCTTCCATTGAGCTGGCTGGGACCTCTGGTATTTGGTATGAGTGCGTGCTCAGTCACGTCTGAATCCTTGACCCCATGGACCTGCCAGGCTCCTCTGTCCATGGGATCTTCCAGGTAAGAATACTGGAGTGGATTGCCATTTCCTTCTCCAACAGGTGACTAAAACTTACTTTCACTTTCACACTCTGGACTTCCCTGGTGGCTCAGACAGTAAAGAATCTGCCTGCAATGTGGGAGACCCAGGTTCGGTCCCTGGATAAGGAAGATCCCCTGGTGGAGGGCACGGCAACCCAGTCTAGTATTCTTGCCTGGAGAATCCCATGGACAGAGGAGCCCGGCGGGCTACAGGCCATGAGGTAGCAGAGTCGGAACAACTGAGCAACTAAGCATGCAACATGCATGTTAGCAAATATGCCAAGCGCTTTCATTCCACAGGGGCCTTTGGTGCCCCTCTCGTAGGGTGGCTTTCACCAACTCTTTGCTCTGCTGATTCTCTCATTTTGCACCAGAAGTACTGAATCCATCGGAGACATTCACGATTACCAGGATTAGATTCATCCCATTCTGTACGTAGAGGTTTCAGAGTGCTATGATACGAGCTTTCGGTGTATCTGTCGTGATTTGTGGCACAAATATCTAGATTCTTTTTTTTTTTTAATTTAAATTTATTTAATTGGAGGCTAATTACTTTACAATATTGTATTGGTTTTGCCAGATTAGTTTTATGTAGAGATTTGTTTCAGATTGTCTGCTGTTTCTTTGTTCCTTGATCTTGTTTTCTAAAGTGGGAAGCATATTAAATACTCTTCCAAAAGATGAGGTTAGTGTGTTCAGTTGGGAACACAGACGGCTGAAAAAGAAAGTTGCCCTTTTATGTGCTCATTGCCAGGAAAATCTCCTCGAAACCACTAAAAATAGTCATATTATATATTCCAGTCTATGGAGTAACATCTTTTTGTTATTCTGCCAAGATTAGGGAAACAGTACAGCAGTGATTTCTTTATAAATATTGATAGAGTTTGGCATAGAATATTTAAATTATATCTATGACAAGGCACTTGGTATAAATGCCTAGAATGTGAATTATAAATATAGTTATAATAATGTTTACAAATTGTGTTTACAAATTCTATTCTGTGACTTTATGCTGATAAATAAACTATGGATTTAGTTTTGGAATTGAAAACTAAAAAAGAACAGATATCAATCCTAACAGGGAGTATATCCGTGCTGGTGTCTACCAAAAAGATCAGCTCTGAAAGGAGGAGAGGAAATAGGATGGAGGATCTAGAATGAGACACCCAAATTATCTTGCACCCAAATTATTGAAGACATAATTAGAATTATATTAATATATTTCATGTATAAAAGTATTTAAATTTAAAATATTTTCAATTATATTTCATAAATGGAAAATATTTTAAATTTAAGGAGGAATAGTTAAGTCTTGGGGTGTTACTATCTATCCCTGGAGACTTTATTCAGATATCATTGCCTCTAAAAGAAGTGCTCATACACATAATTTGTCTCAAGGCCATACAGCTAGTAAGGAACAGAACTCTTCAACTCCTTACACTTTTCAATGCAAGATCACTTTGCAAGAGGGGTCTAGAATGTCATGTTAGAAGAAATGGTTGGTTGGGACCATTTCCAACCAAGCAGTGCCTAAGACTCCATGCTCCCAATACAGAGGGACCCACGTTCGATCCCTGGTCAGGGAACTAGATAGATCCCAAAGGCCGCAACTAAAGACCCTGCCTGCCACAACTAAGACCCAGAACAGCCAAATAGATAAATATTTTGTGGTTATTTATTTATTTATTTGACTGCACCGGGTCTTTCTTAGGCGGTTGGTTACTAAGGTGGTTACTAAGGCTGGCTTCAAAGGAGCTGAGGAGTCCTATACTCTGATGTCTTGATAAGGCTCAGTAAGCACCTTCTCGGTACCAGGCCCCATGCTAGGCACTGAACATGTGCTAGGCATGTGAGCTATAAAGCTGATCAAGTTTTTGCAAGACAGCATCCTATTTTATAGATAAGAGAGCTGAGGCTCCCAGAAGCGAGCCAGGCTCACTGTATAAGAGCAGCAGAGACCGAGCGCTATGGTGACCTCTTCCAGCAGCCATGACTGTGACTCTGTCTTCTCCTGGAAAAGTAAAGAGCAGCAGGGGAAGGACGTGCTTGTATCCGACTGAGGCTGGAGGCTGGTCTCCATCTGCTTCGTCCATTCCACAGAGACTCTTCTGAGCACCTGGAAGACAGAAGCTTAAAGTACAGGGCACAATCCGTCTGCACGAAAGAGTTTTCAAATTTCCCATCCTGCCATACTGTTCACAACACATTCACATATATTCCTTTGTCTTCCTAATGAATACTTTTCTTTTAATTTTCTTTTTGAGTAGAAGACAGAGCTAAATTTCAAATTACTGATGAAGAGCTGATTATGCTCTCATTTTAATATAGGGCCAAGTCTCTGATAGTTAGTTTTTCAATTTAACAGACCTTTGCATCATCCCAGGTGAAATGAATCACTTAATACTGTCAGGAAAAGGATTCTGAAACACCATTGAATCTGATTTTTGTGTCCTTATTGTTATTCCTTAATGGGAAAAGATTTTTAAAAACATGATTTTTAATTGCTGGTATTAATAGTTAATGGGCTTCCCTGGTGGCTCAGACAGTAAAGAATCTGCCCTGCAATGTGGGAGACCTGGGTTCGATCCCTAGGTTGGAAAGATTCCCTGGAGAAGGAAATGGCAATCCACTCCAATATTCTTGCCTGGAGAATTCCATGGACAAAGAAGCCTGGTGGGCTATAGTCCATGGGGTCGCAGAGTCAGACATGACTGAACCACTATTAACAGCTAACAGAAGCTTGCATTCCTTAGTTTCCAAAATGCTATTACATAAAAATGTAATCCCCTGGAGTAGGAAATGGAAACCCACTCCAGTATTCTTGCCTGGAAAATCCCATGGACAAAGGAGCCTGGTGGGCTGCAGTTCACGGGGCTGCAAGGTTAGACACGACAGAGTGACTGAGTACACAGCACAAAAATGTAATCTACACACTAGCACTGAGAGATCAGATTTATTAAATTCATGACAGAAAAATGAAATATTCTTTCAGAAATATTAAGGATCCGTCTCAAGATCAATAGTCAATCAGTGGCAGAGTTGGGACTCAAACACAGATTTTTCTGGTTTTGAGCCCCAGTCCCATTTCTGAAGGTCATCCCGGGTCTTCAAATAAATGAGAGTGGTCCCCGATGAGGAGTGGGAGATAGATTTGGTGCTCACGCTTACTGCTCAAATACCCACAGGCGACGGAATTATCCACCAGTTTTTCAGGAGGAAAATGTGGGAGGAAAGACTTATTGCCCAGCTCTGGTGGCCAAGCTCACATCAAACCAGAGTGTCCCACTGAAGCTGAGTTCACCATCTCTTTTAACACAGAGGCAGAATCTTTAGAACTTCAGAACCCCAAGTTCTACAGCAGAGTGGTCAGAACTAAAAAACACTAAAGTTGGACTCTTTAGAACAGAAAGCAAAGAGACCAAGGAGAAAGCAGGGCTAGTCTGATCAGGTAATGTCTCAGAGGCCAGGACAATAGAGGCTCAGATGGTGAGAAGGTAATACAACCAGGAGGAGGACAAGCATGTTGGGCTGTGTCCCCTGATTCCTATTCAGAATTATAGATACCAGTCTCTGGGAACTGACTAAGGGGTTAGCTGAGCTAACGATGTATGAACTCCAGAGGAACCTACCGGTTTATCCTGGAATGTGCAGGTTTGTGAGGACGTATTTGAAGCCCACATTTCCTGGCTGGAGGTCCCAGAGATTCAGAGACCTGCAGGCATTCCAGGAGCCCTATCTGTGGCTGGTCCCTACCAGTGGATCATCAGTTTGTGCTTTTGACCTTTCGTGATAGAAGCATCTTCCTGGTTTAGAAAAAGATGTCAGCTTACAGGTCAGGGAGATGTGAGAAGCAAACTTTGAATCACCTCTACTCGATTTAACTTTGATTCTTTTAGTCCCAATGCACGCTGCATGCGAAGTCATTTCAGTTGTGTCCGATTCTCTGCGACCCTATGGACTGAAGCCCACCAGGCTCCTCTGTCCATGGCATTCTCCAGGCAAGAATACTGAAGTAGGTTGCCATGCCCTCCTCCAGGGGATCTTCCCGACCCAAGGACTGAACCCACATCTACATCTCCTGCACTGGCAGATGGATTCCTAACCATTAGCGCCACCTGGAAAGCCCAGTCCCGATGAGACAGATACTAGTTTAAAATGTTGTCCTTTTATTGCTGACTACTTCCAAGTACCTTAGAACCATTCAGCTGTTACCCTTTGGCTTCCTGCCGTCTGCTGAGCGTGAGGAGTGGGTGGGATGCTTTGAATGTCTGAATAGGAGGTTGGGTTGTGCTGTCCTCCAGCAATTAGGGGCAGGTGACCGAGTATGTCCAGGATTTGGAGCCAAGTCTCTGCATACCTGGCAGGCTGCTGTTCCACGTAGGGAGAGGCATGCTGCAGAGACATCCAATCATGACACCTGATTTTGCATTCCCCATTATTGTCTAATAGAAATAGAGTAAATAAGCACACGTCTTAACAATGAGTCTTGTAGTGAAAAATTATATATTATGTGATCTTATTTCTCATGGCAACATGTAGCCCTTCTGTGAAAAGCACACACCAGTTTTGTACAACTTGTTTACAAACAACAGAAAATATTAAGTCTGTCCATTCCATCTGCTTCCCACAAGAGGAAAGAATCATTATATAGTGAGGTCAGAAGGTACTCCAGTCCACAGGGGCATCTTTCTGGGGCCATCTCATATAGAGGTTCTTTCTTTGGGGGTGGGGTTACAGGGCACTCTCAGGAGAGAAGGCCAGGATTTAGCCTCTGGAACTTTCCCTTCCCAGAGTGTAACATGCTCATAGCCAGTCTGGGTTCCCAAAGTAGCTGTTAGGAAATTGTTTAAGCAGCCAGTGAGACTGTCTATGAAAAACAGTGAAACAAGGAGGTGGGTGGGCTTTCTGGTGTTCTGTAGGCAGTTGACAGAAAAAGGGAGCCCTTAGACTAAGTATGGGGGTGGCAACAGTGAGAGACGGTGAGCTGGGGCCCTGGGGCTTTGAGGGGGAGAGGGATGGGAAATGAACAGAGGACGGGAAAAGAGAGAGAGGAGCAGAGCGAGAGGGGAATGTGGGAGAGAAAGAGACAGATAAGAACTGCTCCCACATTAGATACACACAGGTGTTTGTTAGAAGCAATGTGAACATAAGTTTTGATCCAGTGTTTCTTTAGTAAATGGTACTCATATCCAGGGGCTTTCCAGGTGGCACTAATGGTAAAGAACCTGTCTGCTAATGCAGGAGACCTAAGAGACATGGGTTCGATCCCTGGGTTGAGGAGATCCCCTGGAGGAGGGCATGGCAACCCACTCCAGTATTCTTGCCTGGAGAATCCCATGGACAGAGAAGCTGGAGGGCTACAGTCCACGGGGTTGCAAAGAGTCAGACACAACTGAAGCGACTTAGCGCACACACACACACGAACAATGACATGCGGGTTTAAGTGACATTCTTTGGCTGCAAGGGGAAGGTAGCAGCTTCTGGACCCCTGGCCATATGACGCCATTGTCCCCTAGTCAAAGTGAAATTGTTATTCGCTCAGTCGTGTCCGACTCTTGGAGACCCCATGGAACCCGCCAGTCTCCTCTCTATGGAATTCTCCAGGCAAGAATACTGGAGTGGGTTGCCATTCTCTTCTCCAGGGGATCTTCCCAATTCAGGGATCGAACTCAGGTCTTTCACATTGCAGGCAGATTCTTTACCATCTGAGCCATCAGGGAACCTTTGCTATGTCAACTCACCTTTCCAGGCCACAGTTTCTGTATCAATAAAAATGAGGATAAAACTCCTGATGAGACTTGGGGGCTGTTAGCACCCCCTGTTGACAGATGAGGAAAACTGAGGCTCAGAGAGCTGGTCATATCGATCATATAAGGCAGAGGAAAGTCAGGCCCAAGCCATTTGTGGCCATCGGCAAGCACTTTGCAGCCCCAAACCACCAGGGGCACACTGCCAGGGTTGCCTGGCCTTCCTGTGCCAGAACCCAGGCTTTCCGAGTTGTTTTCTGGGGTAGAAGTCAAAGGCATCGATTCAGACATGTTGGCCAGACCAGCTGTGTTGTGACCCGGGAGAGGCAGGTGTGGTGGGAAGCTGTGTGCCGTGACTGGACTGGCACAAAGACTCCAGCAGAGCTCAGACCCACGGCCTGCGCCACTCAAGCAGCAGAGCTCAGACCCACGGCCGGGGCCACTCAAGGTCTGTGGACGGCACAGGGGTGGGACAGGTCTGATTCTGCTGGGTTCGAGCTGTGTGACCTTGGAAAAGTCGATCAGCCTTTTTGAGCCTTTCTCCTCATCTTCCAGGGCTTCCCGGCTGGCTCAGTGGTGAAGAGTCAGCCTGCCAATGCAGAGGATGTGGGTTTGATCCTGGATAGGGAAGACCCCATGGAGGAGGGCATGGCAACCCACTCCAGTATTCTTATCTGGGAAATCCCATGGACAGAGGAGCCTGGAGGGCTACAGTCCGTGGGGTCGCAAAGTGTCGGACACAACTGAGTGAGTGAACACACACACACTTCATCTTGTGAGACGGGGTAGGCACAGACATCTCACGGGCTGTTGTGAGGGTCCCTTAAGATGGGTGGGAAGTCTCAGCCCTCGGGCTGGTTGTTTGGGTTGTTGCTATTCGTGCCAAGGCTGGGCTCGGCCTACTAAGCCCCAGGGCCACCAGCTGCCTCCCCATCACATCCCCACGAGACGCCTTGAGATCATGGAGGAAACTATGAGTTTGCCTAGTCCGTGTTCTTGGGCTTTGCTAAACGAGAGCAGAAATGAAAGACTCTCTACAGGAGAGAGCACTGCCACTTGGGCTGGCAGTCATTGAATGGGCAGCTTTATTTCCAGGCTGTGGATTAGGACAGTGTATAAGGACCATCGGGGAGCTGTTGAGAGGATCGGAAAGGCAGTTTTTCCCCTCAATAAATTTCAAATTAGTACACTTGAAAAATCACCAGGGCTTCCACAGTTCAAACAAAACAGTTTCACTGGAACAGAGTCACATTGTTTTGTCTGCTAAAAAAAATCAGGACATCCCTGGTGGTCCAGTGGTTAAGACTTTACCTTCTAATCCACGGCGTGTGAGTTCGATCCCTGGTTGGGGAGTTAGGATTCACAACCAAAAAAAAACACCAGAAAATAGGAAAACAAGCAAAAGTAAAACAGAAACAACATTCAAAAAACTTCAAAAATGGTCCACATCAAAAAAAAAATGAAATAAAACAAAAATATATATAGGTAAAGGAATAACGTGAAGGTTTAAAAATACCAGGACGCTGCAGGGGGAAAAAAGACATCGGTAGATTTTTTTTTCCATTGCACCTTTATTGTTTACTCTGTTCACTGTTCAGAATTCTCACAGTCTTTCTAGAACCACATGGAACCCGTGAGTTGGTCCCTCCCACGACAGTCCATTATATTTCTAAGCAGCCTCCTCCTGGCCTCCCTCCTCAAGTCCTCACGTGGCCAGGGTTGTGCCAGGATGCAAGGGCTTCCCAGGGGTTATTTATTCTTAGGAGGGAAGGAGGGCGGGGAGCAGAGCTGGCCCTTGGCAAACCATGGGTGTGCACCCAGCCCCGCGGGCCCTTTCCAGGCCAGTCCCTGCCTCTCCATTCCCTCTTTGCCCAGCATTTGATGCCCCTCAGCGGGCTAGGGAATCAGACAGCTCTGGGAATTTACATTCTGACTCACCACTACCAGCTACCTGACCTCGAGGAAGTCTCCCCATCTGAGTTCCCCTTTCTTCCTCTACGATGTGGGACAGAGACTCTCCAGCTCATTTCCTGTGAGCATTCAACAACTGAGGGAATACAGGGTCTGGCACGGTGCCTAGCACACAGTATGTCCTGAACGCACATCGACTTCCGTTCCTTCTGGTGGGGAAGAGAAGACTCCTTATGAGGGCCAGGTGCTCTGGGCATCTGCTTTAAAAAGAGCCTGGTCCTTAACAGTCCATGAAGTGACTATGGGTGAAATTTCAGACACCATGACCTCAGGAGGGAGAGAGCTGGCGGTGATCTCCCGGACATCATTCCACTCCACCTAGGCAGCCTGCTGCTTCTTTTGCCCACAGGCAAGGCTGGCGCTGGCAGAAGGAACACTAACCCTCTTTATAAGGCCATGCCGCTGCAGCCAGTGAAAGGCCCATCTCAGGGAGGCAGGAGAACAGGGCACATTCATCCTGATTCAACTGTCCCTGCCGGGGAGGAAGTAGCTTCATGTGGGTGCAAACCAGGAGCTTCAAGAAATGTAGCAATCTTTTAGGGTGACCGTTGCATCCCCTTCTAGTGCTCTTGAAAAGTCACTTGTTGCAGGGGTGTGCTCCCAGCCTGAAACAGCCAGGTGAGCTCTTACGAGGGGGAGTCCAAGCGTCATCTACACCCCCACCTACCTTGCAAAGGCTCCCAGGAGGCTCACTATGGGAATTATGCACCTAATGCTGAGCTTTCCCCGCCTTGACCTTCCCACCCATCTTTCATGGCATGTGGCCATTAAAATCAAATCTCATCGACAAATGGTCACAAGAATGAAATAATGCTGCCAATGAGAAGCTGAATACTCCATCCTATAGTTGATCCACAGATGTAGCCGTGCCCTTCCTCCATGGTATTCCTTGTAAAAAAAATTTTTTTTAAGCTGATCTATATCACTCAGCCCTGTTCATGCATAATTCTCAGTAAGGATACGGTACATCCAAAGTCCACATGCCCACGACCATTTTACATCTCCGGTATAACAACAGAAAGTCGCTCAGTGGACAGTCTTAAAACATGCACCAACCAAGATCACAGCTGGTCTTACGGGAAAATGTCCTCCAGACCGAAAAGCACGAGAGGGAAATGATTCCAGATGAGAGAACGAGGACTAGAGCGATTACACAACAGAATGACTGCAGTCTAAGGTAGATACAGCAGGTAAAACCAAGGAAAGCTGTATGGATCCAGGAGCGCTTCTCCAAATATTTGGTTCATGCTAAAAAATAGAGCACATTTATTAAAAATATATATTTATAAACCTTGGTATGAACAGATACACACATCAAGCCAATGAAAAAAAGAAAAAATAAGTTATCTCCCCAGTATCAAAGAGTTAGACACTTTTGATGAATGGGATGCTTGTCAAGGATTGTCCCTGTGGTTTTTTGGTACCAAACAGTTCATCGAGTTAGGAGAAAACATGTGTCCTGGGAGACAGGCCGAGAGCTGTGTCTGCTGTGAGCTGCGTCCACCCCTGTTCCTCTTTTTGAACATGTGACATCCGTTAGTGACCTGGGATAATCCATCTTTGCACCCATCCACTCCCTGATGGTGTCAAAGGGCGGTTTTCCAAGTGTCCTTTCGGGTCTCCTGCCAACGATGTTGAGTTCCTTGCTGTGTGAATGAGTTTTGGTGGATTCATTGTGCTTTAGTGTCTGCTCCTTGCAGCAGGATTGGTTGATTTGGTGACCCTTTATCGAGTTCGAAGGTGCATCTGATTGGGCGGTATGTGTTGGTCAAGGCTGCTTGTTGGCGCAGTGTCCGGTCACCGATCTGCCAACACACAGGACTCCTCCTGTCTTCTGGCCATCCCGAGGCCTGAGGACCCACTGGGCCATTCACAGAGTGGTGTAGATGTATACAAATATGATGACAATCAGGTTCAGAATAGTCCCGATAATCCCCAGCATCGCCAAGACACTCTCTTCTTTACTCTCTTTTTCCTGGCCTCCTCTGTCTTCGTCATTTCCACTCGTGATTACCATCTTGGTGGCAAAGGTCTTTATCTTCCTCCCCAGACTAATCTGCGGTTGGAAAGAGGCAGTACAAAAAAATGACAGTTTACGAGCATCCTCTCCAAAGCCTGGCAGACCGGGGTGGGGAGTGATTTCATGTCTGGGGACTAGGTCTTGGGTGGGCCCGAAAAAATCTCTCATGGAGAAAACCTTGGGACGCACTGCTCTTTGGCCATGGAGAAATGGCAGAGCATGGCTGATCACTTTCAAGGATGAAGACTGTGATACTGGCATAAGGAGCTCAGCCCCGGGGTTCAGCTTGGCCACCACCCATTCTACTGGGATTTTGTTTTAGTCATTTTCCTTGAAGCAAAGACAGACAGCTGCACAGTCGTCCAACAAAAGCACATGGGCTCTCCCACAGCAGCGGGAACTTGACACATGATCACGTACCAGATCCCACCCTGGACAAGTGCAGTCCTGCACGTGCGTGAAGCAGGTAAGAGGGCACCAGGGTTACACTGTGATTTAAATACTGGCCACCCTGTGAACAAGGGTGACCGAACCTAGGGAGGGCAATTTACTGAGACCAGAGAGGATGGAGAGCGGGGAGGGGGACAGCATCATAAGAAACCCACATCACCACCAGCGGGAGCACACACTGGTAAAATCATTCTGCAAAGTTCCCTGGCATTACCCAGAGAAGCAAAGAGATAGTCCCCAGCTGGGCTGAGCACCTGACTCCCTAGGGTTCATCTAAGAGAAACCCCTGTACCTGTGAACCTGGAGACGGTGACAGGAATGCTCCTGTGAGCTTCAGCTGGGAAGGCAGAGGACCAGAAGTTACCCAAACAGGCATCAAGAGCTGAAGAGACGGACACGTGTCTCCTACAATGGACACGTCCACACCAAAGAATATGACACGGCAGTGAAATGAACACACAGCGGCTACACGCGACAGTGGGGATGAGGCCCCACCTCGTATGAAGAAGCACGGTGCAGAGAACACCCACAGCACGTGTCAATTCATCAAGACTCAAACAGGGCGCATCAGAGAAATACACTTAGCGACACACACTTTGGTGTTTATAAAATGCAAGAGAATGACCAACAGAATTCAGGAGAGTGGCTACTTACAGGAAAGGACAGAGCGGGAATCCCCTCAGAGGAGCAGCAAAGACCTTCAATATACTGGTCATTTTCCATTTGTGAGGCTGTGCAGGAAGCATGTGGAGGTTTGTTTTTTATCTTTATCCTTTCAACTGTTTCAGAGATTGCCTGACGTGTATGACGTATTTTGCAATAACTAAGATGTTTCTATTTATTCTTTAACATCATAAATATGACCATTCAGGGGGCCTGGTGGGCAGCTGAAGCCTTCTTTTCCACTGATGACTAATCCAAACAACTTGCGGGGGGAATGACTAATGTGTATGAGATGGCAACAGCAACAGCCTGTCCTACTTGATGAGATGGGACAGGGACCAGGCCAGGGCCCCTGGCTGCACTTCGTCTATAGAGAGCTGTGTCTTTTCGAGCTAGAAGGCTTTTCAGGCTCCAGAGTGGTGACAATTAATTTTCTGTCAACTTGACTGATTCCTGGATCCTGGGGTGCCCAGACATTTTTCAAACATAATTCTGGGTGTGTCTGTGAGGGTGGTTGCTGGATGAGATTGACATTGGAATCGGTAGACTGAGCAAAGCAGACTGCCTTCCCCAGTGTGGGTGGGCCTCATCTAAGCAGTTGAAGGCCTGAATAGCCAAAAAGGGCTAGTGAGAAGGAACTCTTCCTGCCCGACTGCCTTTGAGCTGGGACATCAGCTGTTTTCTGCTTTTGCATCCAGATGGAAACCTAGGCTCTTCCTGGGTACTGAGCCTGCCAGCCTTCAGACTGAAATGAAACCATCAGCTCTCCTGAGTCTCCTGGTTGCTGACTCACTCTGCAGATCCCAAGACTTGGGGGGTTCCATAATGACATGGGGTTTCCCAGGCAGCACTAGGAGTAAAGAACCTGCCTGCCAATGCAGGTTAGATGGAACAGACGCAGGTCAGGAAGATCCCCTGGAGGAGGGCATGGCAACCCTCTCCAGTATTCTTGCCTGGAGAACCGCATGGACAGAGGAGCCTGGTGGTCCAGAGCATTGCACAGAGTTGAACATGATTGAAGTGACTTAGCACGCATAATGATATGAGCCAATTTCTTATAACAAACCTCATCTATCTTTCTATCTATCTCTGTCTCTCTCTCATGGATTCTGCTTCTCTGAAGAACTCTTGACAAATCAGTTCAGGGGTCAAAGGATATCTCAGGACAAACATATTAGAAGAATCACAAAAAGGACTCCAGGTAGGCAGAGAGGGCGGCTGCCAAGTGAAACGCCTGCACGCCTCTTCCTTCCTCTGGGCACATGAACCCCTGCAAGGGCCAGGTCACACCTTGGGAATCTAGTCTGGATTCAGGACACGTGTGTGTGGACAGATTTCTGTGCGAGGGAAAGACACACAGTGAAGACCAAGGGAGCTGATGCAACAGGCACGTGTGCACAAATGAACACATGTGTGCCTTAAAGGGAAGTCTCGTTCCCCTCACAACTTTGGTTTACTTGACAGACTCAGAGTGGGTTCCTACCGCCCTAAAGTGGTCAGGGCAAGACTTCCATCATTTCAGAGCTATCCGCTCTGTCCTAGCCAATGGAATGAAACTTCTTGGAATAACATCTGTATACAGGATGTTATTTCTAATTAAAGTTGCTTCTTAAATGAAACAAAGTAGCTTTGGCTAGGCAAAGCCTCTGGCTGGATATGTTTGGTTTTCTTTCTTTTTCTTCCCAGTACAGTTATTTTTTTTTTAATGATGTGTAATACACAAACAGAAAGGTACACAGACTTTAAACATACTTGATGAGTGTTCATACCTGTTAGCTGTCACCAACATCAAGAAACAGAACCTTCAAGTACCCTAGGAGGCTCCCTATTCCATTCAATCCTTTTCTTCCTACTTCTTGAAAACTGTTACCTTGATTTCTAACACCCTAGGCTAGTTTTGCCTGTTTATGGATTTTATGGAAACAGAATCATACAGGATGTCTTCCTTTGAGTCTTTCCCCCTTCAACATTATGTTGTGTGTAGCTTAGCTCGTTCATTCTCATTGTGAACAGTACTCCATTATATAAACAGGCCCACTATGCATGCATTTATTTTATTGCTGATGGGCATCTGAGTTGCTTTCAGTTTGAAGTCATTATGCTGTTCTGAACATTCTTTTACATTTCTGCTGCTGGCAAACACACATATGCATTTCCCCAATGTTTTAAATGAAAATTTTCACATACAGCAAAAAAAAAAAAAAAAAAATTATACTGAGCACCCATACACTCAGCAACTAAATGCCACTATTAGCATGTTACTATACTTGCTTTTAGTCACTCACCTAGAGCCAGACATCCTGGAGTGTAAAGTCAAGTGGCCCTTAGGAAGCATCACTACGAACAAAACTAGTGGAGATGATGGAATTTCAGCTGAGCTATTTAAAATACAAAAGATGATGCTGTTCGAGTGCTACACTCAAGCAAATGTGGAAAACTCAGCAGTGGCCACAGGACTGGAAAAGGTCAGTTTTCATTCTAATCCCAAAGAAGGGCAATGCCAAAGAATGCTCAAACTACTGTACAATTGCAGTCATTTCAAACGATAGCAAGAGTATGCTCAAAATCTTTCAAGCCAGGCTTCAGCAGTACATGAACTGAGAAATTCCAGATGTACAAGCTGGGTTTCAGAGAGGCAGAGGAACCAGAGATAAAAATGCCAACATTTGCGGATCATGGAGAAAGCAAGGGAGTTCCAGAAAGCCATCTACTTCTGTTTCATTGACTACGCTAAAAGCCTTTGAATGTATGGATCACAACACACTGTGGAAAATCTTTAAAAGATGGAAGTACCAGACCACCTTACCTGCCTCCTGAGAAACCTGTATGCAGGTCAAGAAGCAACAGTTAGAACCGGACATGGAACAACGGATTGGTTCAAAATTGGGAAAAGAGTAAGACAAGGCTGTATATTGTCATCCTGCTTATTTAACTTATATGCAGAGTACATCATGTGAAATGCCAGTCTGGATAAATCACAAGCTGGAGTCAAGATCACCAAAAGAAATATCAACAACCTCAGATACATAGATGATACCACCCTATTGGCAGAAAGCAAAGAGGAACTAAAGAGTCTCCTGATGAAAATCAAAGAGGACAGTGAAAAAATTCACTTAAAAGTCAACATTCAAGAAATGAAGATCATGGCATCTGGGCCCCTCACTTCATGGCAAACAGAAGAGGAAAAGGGGGAAGCAGTGACAGATTTTACTTTCTTGGGCTCCAAAATCACTGTGAACGGTGACTGCAGCCATGAAATTAAAAGACACTTGCTCCCTGGAAGAAGGAAAGTGATGACAAACCTAGACAGTGTATTAGAATACAGAGAAATCACTTTGCTGACAAAGGTTCGTAGTCAAAAAGTCATGGGGTTTTGCAGTGGTGAAGAATCTGCCTGTCAATGCAGGAGACGCTGGAGATGTGGGTTTGATCCCTGGGTTGGGAAGATACCCTGGAGTAGGAAACAGCAACCCACTCCAGTACTCTTGCCTGAAAAATTCCATGGACAGAGGTGCCTGGCTGGCTACAGTCCATGGGGTTGCAAAGAGTTGGAGATGACCACACGCACACATCATCTTTCCAGAAGTCATGTATGAATGTTTCAGTTGAACCATACGGAAGGCTGGGCACCGAAGAACTCATGCTTTCCTATTGTGGTGGTGGAGAAGCTTTTGAGAATCCCTTGGACTGCAGAGATCAAACCAGTCAATCCTAAAGGAAACCAAACCTGAGTATTCATTGGAAGGATTGATGCTGAAGCTGAAGCCCCAATACTTTGGCCACCTGATGTGAAGAGCTGACTCACTGGAAAAGACTGATGCTGGGAAAGACTGAGGGCAGGAGGAGAAAGGGACGACAGAGGATGAGATGGTTGGTTGGCATCATCGACTTGATGGACATGAGTATGAGAAAACTCCAGGAGATAGTGAAGGACAGGGGAGCCTGGCGTGCTGCAGTCCATGGGGTTGCAAAGAATCAGACATGACTTACTGAACAACAGCATTTGTTTTCTCAGATACCTATCCCTGCATCTTATCCAGCCATCTTTTGGGGGTGCATTTCAAAGTAAACTGCAAATATCATTATCTGTGTCAGGCGCTCAGTCATACCTGACTCTTTGCAACCCCATGGACTATGGCCCGCCAGGCACCTCTGTCCATGGGATTTTACAGGCAAGAATATAGGAGTGGGTTGCCATTTCCTTCTCCAGGGAAATATCATCCATTTAAATACTTCCCTTTAAATCCTGCAGTTTACATGTATTAACTAGAGTCAAAGTTTGTTTGCAATGTTTTCTTTTGATGTAAATCTGTGTCATTTCCTATCAGCTCCATCCACCTAAGGGAAGAACTGCTAGGGTATAAGGTATAAGTGGTTGTATCCACTCACTTGCTTCTGAGTGCAAGGTTGGCCCCTTGTTTTATCTTGGTGATTCCATGGCCTTTGCATGAAGTCACAAGAAAGCAAAGGGACATCTACTCCCTTCTCTGCCCTGGACAGACATCTACCCAAGCACCAGTTATCTCTTTCATGGGTCTCTTGTTTCTTGTAGTTCCCTTAGCCAGACTTCAAGCCCTGAGAGAGCAAGCTTTTGAAACTCCAACACCAAGCACAGGGCTTGGCATGGACCAGGCACTTGGGGAAAGTGCACTGAAGGAATGTGTGAGTAGGTGCTGCAGGCAGGGGGAGCGGTGGGGCAGGGTGTCAATCTGGCATCCCCATCTCTGCAGGGCAGGGAAAAGATCACCGAGGTGGGTCTAAAGAGACACAATTAGTGCTGCCCTTAAAACCCAATACCCATCATCGCAGTCACTCAAGCAAAACAAAGTGCCAGTCACGGAGGCTGCTTGGTTTCAAGGCTTAATTTAGCCTCTTCCCCAAGTTAACCCAAGACAGCTCTGACTCAGGAGGAAGTGGAGGAGAATAATCAGGTCGACTGTGTTTACTTTCTGAGGTCTCTGCAGCAAACCGAGAGCCCAGAGGAAGCCTTCTCCGACTCCCAAGAGCCGCATCCCCAAAGTCTGCCTCCAAGGGGCTTGAGTCATCAGCCTGAATCTCCCCAGAGAAATCGCGCTGGGAGTGCAGCCGGATTCCCAAGGGAGCCACCGAGGGTTTCCTCGGAGAGAAGTGATTGGAACACGGTTTTCCTTGGGAAAAGCTGTCTGGCCAGGAAGTGGAGGAGAATGAAAGAGGATGGGAGATTAGCTGAAAACTAGACCAATAACAGAGATGGGAGGGGAAAACAGAACCAAAATAAAACAGAAAGGAAAGTTGGGGACTAGGCAACTTCTGACATGAAGCCAGCTGCATAGGCATAAGTGCATTCATTCACTCCCTCACTCATTCCTACCTGCCAGGAGCTGGAGTGGGGCAAGGGGAGTGAGAGCTGCTAATGAGAAAGGCATTTTTGGGGGGCATGATAAAAATGTTCTAGACTTAGATTTTGGTGATGGCTGCACAACTCTGAACGGTACACTTTGAAGAGGTGAATGCGGTGATTTGTGGATTTTATCTCAATAAAGAGGTTTATCTCAAAAAGAGAGCATTTGCAACAGTAGTGGAAATATAAATTACCTAGAAATCAATCTAACAGAAATATGTAAAATTCTTTAAAAAGAAAAGTTTACAGACATAAAGTTGCACCTACATAAGAAGGCAGGCACACCATCTTCAAGGAGTGTGAGAGTCAATATTTAGAAAACAGGAGCTCTACCTAAGGTGATCTGTATACAGAGCACTACAGTCAAAATCTCTACAGGGTCTTGGGTGCTACCTAGCAGGCTGATTCTAAAATGTATATCAAAGTGCATAGAGATAATAATAGGAAAAAAAAGGAAAGGGAACTTGCCTTATAAGACATCATGAATTATTATGCAGCTTTACGAGTTTACCCATAGAAAAATAAGCCCAAAGAACAGAAACAGAGCCACACATATATGGACACTGCTCATCACTGGGGAAAATGGGCTTCTGGATAAACAGTGCTGGGATAATTGGGTAACCATATAGAAAAAAATCAAACCAAATTTCACCAGTTCCAGGTGGATTACAGACAACTGAGAAAAGGAAAACTTAAGAACTTTTATAAGTCAAGATAAGTGAATATCTTTATGACCTGGAGGCAGAAGATACCTTATTGATACGTAAAAGTTCAAACTATAAAGAAAAATAGTAATAAATTCAAAAGCATTAAATTCAACATCTTTGTTTATTTAAAAAATGTCATAAAGTTAAGCCGTAATCTGGGATATATACACACACACGCACATATGTGTATGCACTATGTGTCTGCATGTACATACTATATACATTGAATATCATGCATATCATGTTAGCGTCATGCCAGTAAGAAAATGATAAAACTCACAGCAGAAAACTGGGCAAAAACCATGTTCAGGCACTTCTCAAAAGAGTAAGTAAGCACCGAGAAGCTAAGCCTCAGTAATCAGAGTAATGCAAATTAAAATACGATGAGAAAAAAATTAATAAAATACAGTGAGTTACTACCCAACAGCCATGATGGACAAGAGGTAAAACAATCAGGGAAAACCATTCAATACTGACAAAGGCTGTAAAGCAACAGGGAGGCTTGTTCACCAGCTTCGGGAGTACTGGGGCTTTCCAGATGGCTCAGTGGTAAAGATCCTCCTGTCAAGGCAGGAGACGCAAGAGACACGGGTTCGACTGCTGAGCTGGGAAGATCCCCTGGAGAAGGAAACGGCAACCCACTCCAGTATTCCTGCCTGGAGAATTCCATGACAGAGGAGCCTGGTGGGCTACATCCATGGGGTTGCAAAGAGTCAGACATGACTGAGCAGCTGAGCACACGCAGAAGTACAGCTTGGTCACCGTCACTTTGTAAGGTAGGATGCTATCATCTTATAAAGATGAATATACTCAGACCCTGGTGACCCACCATCCCACCTGTGGGCACATACCTGGGTACACCTGCACCAATGTCCAGAGCAGCCAAGAATGCTGACAGACAGCAATGTCAGTGTTAGCAACATGTTGGGAACACAAATGTCCATCCACAGTGGCCTGTCATATATTCTATATGGCAAGAAAAGGAGTGAAATGCTGCAGCCTGCAAGAATAAATCACTACTACAATGTAGATTTTAAAAGTAAGCCGCCAAAGACTGCATGAAGGATATTTCCATCTATATGAAGTTCAGAAACAGGGGAAACTGAACAAGTTGTTTAGAGACAGAGTGAGTGAGTGAAAGTCACTGAGTCATGTCTGACTCTTTGGGACCTCACGGACTATACAGTCCATGGAATTCTCCAGGCCGGAATACTGGAGTGGGTAGCCTTTCCTTTCTCCAGGGGATCTTCCCAACCTAGGGATCGAACCCAGATCTCCCACATTGCAGGCAGATTCTTTACCAGCTGAGCCACAAGGGAAGCCCAAGAATACTGGAGTGGGTAGCCTATCCCTTCTCCAGAGGATCTTCCCGACCCAGGAAGTGAACCAAGGTCTCCTGCATCGCAGGAGGATTCTTTACCAACTGATCTATCAGGGATAAAATTACAAAGAAAAGCAAGAGAATAATAAACCAAAAGCCCAGGGGAGTGATTACTACCAAGTAGAGAGGGGGAGTGGATGGGATTGGGGACCCCTGAAGTACTGGTAATATTTCTTAACTGGGGAGGTGGGTACAGGGATGCTTGTTCTTTACACCTTACATTTTCTAAATAGACTTTGGATATTCATCCAATAATTAATACAATTAATTAATGAGTAATTATTTCAACTGAATACTTACTAATGAAACAATCTTATAATAAAAACAAATTTAGAATTCATTAAAACAACTTAAAAAAAAAAGATCCACAGGGTTCTAAAGACTAGAAGTATTGAGTGCTATGTAAATATATATGTGTAAATTTCAGAGAGATCCCTGTGCTCTGTAACCAGGGGGGGCACCCTCTCTGCAAAGACCAAGGTGATGTTATGGAACTCTGCTCAATGTTATGTGGCAGCCTGGATGGGAGGGGAGTCTGGGGAGAATGGATATATGTGTATGTATGGCTGAGTTTCCTTGCTATTCACCCGAAACCATCACAGCATTGTTAATTGGCTATATCCCAATACAAAAAAAAAAAAAAACGACCAAGGTGATTGTGCAAGGCAACAATGGCTCAGGTTTTGAGAAAGTGATATTCAGTGGGAAGAAATGACAACGCTGTCCTCAAACGCATTTGACATCCTATCTCGGCTCTGTGGTTTCCCAGCTGTGTGAGTTGGGCAAGCGGCTTCAGCTCAGATTCAGTTTCCTAATCTGTAAGGTGCGGGCTAATACTCAGCTTGTAGGACTAAGTGGAGTGGCTGTGGACTGGCAACTACTGAGATTAATGATGATGATGCAGACGGTGACTGGCACTTGTTCTCGCGGCCCCGTGAGCCTCCTTTCCTCCAGCTAAACACTGCCCACCTCTAACTGGTTTGTGCAGTCTCGCCTAATCACGATCCTGCGCCTGGAAAGACCCATTCTAAAATCACAGCATTTACGAGGAAAACAGTACTCCAGGAAAGGTCTTCCCAGCCCCGTGGGGCAGGGCTATCCCCTCCATCCTTCTGGGGCAGCACACCCACTAACGCTGCCCAGAACTACACTGGCTTTGGGGTCACCACACCATGCTACGGAATCGTCATGGTACAGAGCCATGTGGACCTCTTCCTGTCCGAGCAAAGTCAGTGTTTGGAAGCCAAAGACAGGACTGAATATTCTAACTCTGTTACATTTCAGCAGGCTGCCTTTTGCCCATGGAGCCACCCCATGAGGCCATCTCAGCTTCCGAGGACCCCTTCTTCCTACCCAGTCCTTCTCCTCCAGCTTCAGACCGTCCACAAACTGGACATGCATACCCTCCACGCTGTTGGCTAGATGATTCATGCCCCAATTTTTGACCAGATTTCCAGGGTAATGCTAACGTGTTCGTAGCATCACAAGTCATTTGACTTCTATTGGTTGCTTTCCCCTTCTATGCATATTTCTCTGTCTTTTTTGTAAGATGCCGTGAAGTCCAGCTAAGATCTCTAGGTCTGCCACCCCAGTGACCTTGCCAGGGGAGGACACGGCTGAGAGACGCCGTCCTAGGGACCCACACTGGGTCCTGGTGTCCCGGCCCTCCCGCCAACTCACTTGCGGGATCCCCTTCTCTACACCCAGTTTCTCAGAGCTGCTTAGTAAGTCACACATCTTCCTTCAGCTGCCACTTGGCAATCAACAGCAAACAAGGAATGAAGAAAACAGACTCACAGGATTATGAACCATTGCGCAGCAGTTTAAAATGAGGATCAAAAGACCAAGTGGCCTAAAGGCAGATGCCCCAGCTGAGATGGGGGAAAACAAAACCCACAAGATATTGCAATTCAGTCCTACTTAGGATTCCAAATAATAGTTTTAAAGCCTCACTAGAACAGGAGAAAAATGCCTGGGGGGAGAATATTTTGAAATTTTCTGTCGTGTAGTTGATTATGTTATTTTAGATGTGAAGAGCTGACTCGCTGGAAAAGACCCTGATGCTGGGAAAGACTGAAGGCAAAAGGAGAAGAGGGCAGCAGAGGATGAGATGGTTGGATAGCATCACCAACTCAACGGACATGAATCTGAGCAAACTCCAGGAGATAGCGAAGGACGGGAAAGCTTGGAGTGCTGCAGTCCACGGGGTCACAGAGTCAGACCCGACTGAGCGACTGAACACACATTGTTTATATTCCCTCATATTCAAAATACATCTATGCGTAAATAAAACCATGAAGACTCCAAGTGCTTCTGTCTTTCTAAGAGCCTTAGAAAGTTCACTATACGAGTGAAAGGACAAAGCAGGCAGCCTTCTCTGTGACAGTCTCTCTGCTGGGGGAAGGAAGTGGGGGGGCGCCGCTGGAATTTGAGCTGGGAAAGGGATGTGGCTGCGTGTGGGAATGCCAAATGTTGAAAGTTCTGACAGTGTTTTTGTTCCACCAGAGATACTCAGGCCCCATGGACCTGGCTTCGGTACCCTTTAATTCTAGCAGAAATTCGCCAGTCTTGGGACTACATCTGTGCTCCCCGACATGCTAAGAGGTACCACTCATTCAAGACAAGGAGGGAAAGACTATTTCATTCAAATTCTTTTCAGGACTCACTGACCACCTTCCCAGGAGTGGCTCTGGCTCAACTGTAATTCCCAGTGTTTTTCCATCTCAAGGTCATTTTTATACTGTTTGGGAGGAGGAAGTTTCATTCCATCCCATTTAACAAGGATGAACTTTTGCCTGGACATTCAGAAACGCTGGGTGACAAATCCAGGGGATGATGCCGCTGACATCTCCCTAGAGAACAGATCTCAGTGGTCACTTAAAACACAGCATCCCCTGGGAAACCCATAGACCAGGATTCCCATCAGTATCCTCTGAGCATCCACAGAGCATCCGCCAATAGAAAACCAGGTCCCTTTGGGCATCTCGTGACCCAGCGAGTGGGAGCCATAAACATCACTATGGTAATGTGAGCCCTGGGCACCGGGGAACACACAATGGGGGAGTCCCCACTCACCTGAGAGGCATGCAGGGAATTCTCCCAGCAAGATGGGAGGGAGCTAAGCTGAGACCTGAATGGCTAGCAGGACTAGTTCAGCCCACTGTAGGAGAAAAGTACGCGTTAGGAGATTGGCAGGTGCAAAGCAAAGGTGAGCATGCGAAAGGCTGCATGCAGTGAGTCTGGGCGATGAAGCATCCCAGTGAGTCTGGGGAGAGCTGAAGTCTCAGAGGGGAGAAGAGGCCAGTACAGGGGCTCTTGTAAACCACACAAAGAGCTTTGGAATTTATTCCACAGACTGTGTAATAAATACATGGATGCCATTTCATATTTATTATCTCAGTCATACATATACACTATTTATACGTGAGATGGGCTTCCCCGGTCAGTGGTAAAGAGTCTGCCTGCAATGCAGGAGACAAGGGAGATGCAGCTTTGATCCCTGGGTCAGAAAGATCCCTTGAAGGAGGGCATGGCGACCCACTCCGGTGTTCTTGCCCGGAGAATCCCATGGACAGAGGAGCCAGGCAGGCTACAGTCCACAGGGTCGCAGAGAGTCAAGACGTGAGTGAGCATGAGGACGAGTATACGTGAGAAACTTCATGAAAAAACTGCAAAAACCCATTCAGCTCCTAAATCAGACCCCAGTAAGTGAACACGGGTAACTCGCTCTCCAAGATGAGATGTTCGGACCAGGTGGCCTCCAGCTCTGCCTCAGGAAACCAGCCGGGAAGCACTGTCTGAGGGACAGACACCCAGTATTCAGGTTGAGTCCTCTGCAGAAGCTGGGCAAGAGTTCTCCAGAGGACACACTCCTGCCCATGTGCCCACACCCAGTCTAAGCAGCCACAGAACAGCTGTGCTCCATTAGACGCTACTCAAGGCAGATGCAGCTCAGACACACCTGTGAATTTACCCCCGGGGGTTCCAAAGCGCCATCAAAGAAAGAACATTCGTAAAGCATTTAACCTGCTCAACAAAGGTTTACAGTTATTATTATTATTACCATTACTGAGTCCAAGTTTGTACTGCTCATCAGAGACACGTTGTTGGGTCAAGGAATAGCTACTTTATTTGGAAAGCTGCAGACTGAGAAGATGGTGGACTCATGTCCCAAAGAACCATCTTGCCTGAGTCAGAATCCCTTCTTTTATACCAAGAGGGGAGGAAGTAAAGTCAAACATTTCTTGATTCTGGTTAGCCTCCAGACGGGATGTGCTAGTTTCTTCCTTCCTGCCATTATTCACAGGTGGGCCTGGCCAGGAGGTTTCCTGTGAGCTAAACAAAGTTGTTTTAGCTTAATGCTCATTACCTGGGAGACAGGGTTCCCAGAGATGGGCCATAGGTATAATGTAAGCTTATAGGCATAATCCCTTTAGTGATTAACTTGTAATAAAATACAAAGGTTCTCCTCTATTACATCATCATTATCATTGTCTTTTACTGACAGATATTGCTGGATCCAGCTTTGCACATGAAACTCATCACAACATAACCAGTAACTACTTCTCTAGCTACCCAAGAAGATAACAATCGTAGCTGCTAATCAGTAAGTACAAGGTATGGGTCAAACTCTATATTGTCATCCAGCGTGTCAGCCACTTGAAAAATATTCATTGAGCACCTTCTGTGTGCCAGGCCCTATTTGAGAGTGCTTGTCCCCTTTAAGAGACATGGAATTGAGACTCAAAATAGTTACTGAACACCTAAAACATGCCTGGCACTGCCCTAGGCACTAGGGACATGGCAGTGAATAAAACAAAGAACTCAAAAACTGAGTCAGGATGGAACCCAGCAGCCAAAGTACCGCTAATCCCCTGCCTCCCTCTCATGCTTCTCACGCTGGTCCTACAGCCCCCTCCCCTTAACTCCCACCATGTTCTCTAACCTCAGCACATCTGCCCACTCTTCTCCCAGCTTGGACAACTGCCATTCATCCATTCAGGTTCAGCTTACTTGGCAGCCTCTCTCCAAGGATCCCTTCTTGATGTCGGGAGGCCCACTGCAGACTGTGTTTTGAGCATATCCAGTCCTATTCTATAACCATCGCTTTATCTGGGTCCTTCCCTACTCAACTGTGAGCTCCTGAGTCTGGTTCATCTCCATGTCCCAGCCCTCCCCGACCTGGCCTGGAGTTCTAATGGTGCTCAGTGAACTGAAATAGCAAGTGAATGAATGAATGAATGAAAAGAGGGACTCAAGGGAGCCCGGGGAAGTCCAGGGCATATTTCTTCTCTTGTCTGCCATCTACAAATGGCAGCACCATTTGCACTCAGAGTGAGCAATGGGCAGACTGGGACCAGCCTCCTACCTGCTCCTAACCTGGGGAAGAGCCTGGGCAAACCCCTCTGCACCCAGCTCACCCTGTGCTCCAGGAGAGTGTGGGTCCAGAGAATAAGATACGGGGGCCCTCGTCAGTCGATGCACTTGTTTTCTTTCCCACCTTGAAGTCTGATGAAAGGGAGGCTTAGTTTACTATGGGAAAGGTAAGAAAAGTTTAAATACTGATATAAACAGAGAAAAACAGCTCCCTGTACTAACCCTTAAGGGTAAATTAATCACTCTTTCTCTCACTCAGATGAGAGTACACTTTTTAGTTTTGGGAAGAGTAAATTATATCAGCCTAGACTTCCCTGAGATCATCTGGTAGCTCCAGAGCAAGACTGCTTAAACTCAGCAGTGGAAACAAGGCACAATCCCACCAGCAAAATCACACCTGCCTGCCTGCTACTGCCTCTGGGCCACGGACCCCACTTGCCAGGAGAACCCACTCCCAATTCTCAGGAGAAGCAGGAAGTAGGAAAAGAGGCGGGGACTCTGGGGAGCTGTATGTGAGTTCCAGTTTGGCCCCCAATGAGCTGTGTCACCTTAAATACATTATCCTCTGTCTCCAGTCCTCATCTGTAATCAGTTCAAGATGGACACAAACCTTGACTTTCAGGAAACAAATATTTTCCAACAGTGGAGGGTAAAGCTTACTGGAGGGAAAATTGGCAAAACCCAATAGAACTGCCTGTGCATTTATCTGCCAAGCTGGCAAGCTCACTCCTTGGACAGAGCTCTGAAGATATTGCCCAGCACTACAAAAATATCCATGCAGTTTATTCAATGCAACATCATTGGAAAATGCAAAAATGTGATAAGCAACCTAAACACTCAGACACAGGAAGGGAGCTGAATGAACTCTGGTATAGCCACATGGTGGAGTACTATGCAGCTGTAAAGAAGGAGGGCAAAAGAGTGATACAGACTAATTTGGGGATCATTCCAGGACTTATGGTTAAATTAGAAAAGCGAACAGTGACAGTGGAATGCTACAATTCATTCAAGAATGAGGCTATAAGATATACAACCTGCTCATCAGTACAGAGGAAATACAGAAAGGCTAATTAGAAATGAAGGAGAAGATGGGCTACCTAGAGGAGGTAAGAAAGGGGTAGAGAGAAGTCAAGGATGAGATCAGATTGGCAGGGATGAAGAGGGCGTGACACGTCTCCGAGTATATCTTTTGGTTCAGATCTGACGGAGAAGCACCGTGATGTTCCATATGATCTTCATGTGCACACAAAAAAGCAACTGAAACCCACCAAGATGTGAGAGAAACTCAAAACAGGAGGCCAACGCTAACAAAAGGACCACATTACTATAAATACAAAATATAACCACACTGAAGAGGGTGGGAAAGAAAAGCATTAACTTCAGTGGCTTTGGAAAACCATGTTTTTGAATGTGTAGTGTGGCACTGAGGATAGAAGAAGCTATCACCACTTAGTAAACGCATTTCTCACAGGGATGTGGGTCAGCAATTCTGAAACTACTCTATCTTGGAGTTAAATACACGTATCTGATATAATGAGAACTGGGTTTCTCACTGCTGGAGAAAGGAATTACAGATAAGGAAAGGAGGGAAAGTTAAATGAACCTTGTGCCGTTGAACCGGAATTAGAGCTATCAGGATAGACTTATGGTTTTTAATACACATACAGGTAGGTGGATACAGAAATATAGATGAGGATATTTTGTGTGTTAGCACATCATCATGTAATTCTCAGCTGTGTCTCTGCTGCTGCTGCTGCTGGTAAGTCGCTTCAGTCGTGTCCGACTCTGTGCGACCCCATAGACGCCAGCCCACCAGGCTCCCCTGTACCTGGGATTCTCCGGGCAAGAACACTGGAATGGGCTGCCATTTCCTTCTCCAATGCATGAAAGTGAAAAGTGAAAGTGAAGTTGCTCAGTCGTGTCCGACTCTTTGCGACCCCATGGACGGCAGTCCACCAGGCTCCTCCATCCATGGGATTTTCCAGGCAAGAGTACTGGAGTGGGATGCCATTGCCTTCTCTCTGGGAGGGTCTAAACGCAGTGACACCTCAGTAGCAATGAGCACACTCAACACCCAGATCTTGGTTTCTTATGCCATTCTCCAATGAAAGGAACAGGACCATTGTAGAAGTGGCTTGCTGCAGGATTTGGCAAAGGAAAACACAAGACAACTTTGAACATCTTACGACTTGAAAAAATAAAGACATGCTCACAAAAAAATGAGTGGGGCTGGTCAAAAACACAGGTGCAAAACTGAAGGTGTTCCTAATATGAAGCCAAAGCTGGAACAACATAAGCAATTAAATAAATAGCCACAGTAACAAATCATAGCTTATAGAATAATGTAAATATCCAGGGGTCTATATAGCTATAAATAACCACATAAACAAATAAATAGGGGAGAAGAGATGGCTCTTTCTTACAGTAGAATTCCAAGTAATAAAAGCAGAAATAAAGAAGGAAATAGAAAATTATCATTAGGTAAAGCTTACAGTAATAACTGTTGTAGAAAAGACCCATTGATTGAAGCTAAAATCAATGGGTGAAATTTTAGGGAGAAACAGCATTTGCTTAGTCTCCTGGGTAAAGTACCTCCCTCAAGACATCTATTAATTGGAAAGGAAAGATAGAAACTTGACAGTGGAGAAGCCTGGCAGACAGCACCTTAAACAAGTAACCAAGGTCAACATGACTGGTCATGAGACACGGATACTATGAGCCCCTGATAGGAGGCAGCGAGCAGGACATAGCATCACCTCCGTGGGATCCCTGCCAGAAATGGACCGCCTCAGAACATCGCACAAACCCAAACTGAGGGTCATTCTGCAAAACAACTGATCAGTGCTCTTCAAAAGTGCCAAGATCATGAAGCGCAAGGAGAGACAGAGCGACTGTTACAGACTGGAGGGGACGAAGGAGCCAGGACAACTAAGGGATGTGGGATCCTGGGTGGGACGCTGGAATAGGAAAAGAACCTTCGTGGGAAACTTGCTGACATCAGAGTAAGGTCCGAGGTTTAGTTAGCAGCCCTGTACGATGCTCTCTGCCTGGGTTTGCTCACTCTGACCATGCAAGACGTGAACTTGAGGGGAAGCTGGGGGAGGAGAACTCTTGCTACTTCCGCAACTGTAAGTCTAAATTAGTTTTTTAAGAGGTAACGCTTAGCATCATTATTCAGTTACTTCACAACTGCTTCTGCCAGATCACCAGGCCTTTGCTGGGCCCTACAGAACTGTCTGTGGCGTGTGTGTGGGCATGCTCAGTTGTGTCTGACTCTTTGGGGACCCCATGGACTGTGGCCTGCCAGGCTCCTCTGTCCGTGGGATTTCCCAGGCAAGAATCCTGGAGTGGTTTGTCTTTTCTGTCTCAAGGGGATCTTCCCGACCCAGGGGACAGCCCGCGTCTCCCGCATCTCCCGTACTGCAGACAGATTCTTACCACTGAGCCGCGTGGGAACCCCTGCTAAAGTGTCAGTCACTCTGTGGGGGCTGGGAAGGGCACCAGTCCTTGGTGAAAGGAGCTCCAGAACCGAAGGGAACTTGTGGCCCATTTGAACGTCCTCAGCCAGGGCTGGGGTCCTAAAGGGTGCACAGTCAGTCCCTGCAGAGATCCCAGACCGGGCTATCTCTCAGCTCCCCCACCTCTCTGCAGACACCCCACCCAACCCGAGCCCTGCTTCTCAGGAGCACCCAGGACTCAAGGCCTCCGCCTCTCAGGGGCTGAGTCTCAGGGCCCTGGGTTCCAGTCACTTCAGATTCTGCATTTCCAGACTGACAATGGGGCCCCTGGCCGGCACCCACCTGCACTGCACTTCGAACCAGGCCTCTGCTTGAGCGCAGCTCCTAGTTCCTGTCTGGGGAGCTTGCTCAGTGACCCCGGGCCTGGGCTGCTGACCTTCGTGTCCGTCCCCATCCTCCAGGGAAAGACTGCTTTGCTCCAGAGGCTGACTGGCGGCTGGCACTCTGCTCCTGAGGCTGGAGGGGTCAGACTGCCACCTTCCCGAGTCCGGCCTGTGCCCGCCTGCCCCTCAGCCCTGCCCGTCTTGTGGCATGTACCCCACTGCCCAGGGTCCCACAGACCCCCAATGCCAACTGCTTCCCGGCCTCAGTCTGTCTGCCAGACCACCTTTGCCCACTCCCCAAAGATGCAGGTCCTACAACTATTCAGGCCAAGCAGAGTGTCCCCAGGTGTATCCCAGCTCCCCAAAGACACAGGTCCTGGCCAACTATTCAGGCCAAGCAGCGTATCTCCAGGTATATCAGGCAAGACCCCAGATTTAGTCTCAGGCAACTAGCAGAACACACATTATATGGAATCGAGCTGCCAAACACATCCACAGCCCACAGCATCTGCAAAACCCTCTGCCCCAGCTGTGGTGGGCCACAGACGGCCACAGAGCCTCTGACACGCTCTACCCTGGGGAGGCCGGATCCGTGTCCCCTCCCTTGGGGTGACACCACACAGTTGGCAGTGACCCTGTGCCAGTTTCTGGGTCTAGCCTCAAGACACTGGCGGCTTCCACTTCCTACCCTCTGGAACACTGCACTCCGGGGGAAGCCAGGTGCCCCGCAGGAAGGTCAACATCCCTAGGACTGCCTGCTGCAGAGAGGCCCAATCCTGGCCTGTGGAGAGGAATGAGGAACGAGAGGCTGAAAACTCTGACTGTGCCAGGCACTCCACCCAGGTACCAAACGTCTGCATGGAGGAACCTTCCAACCACATGACTCCAATGCAGGAGTCCTCACGTGGAAACTGCCTCATCAAGCCCAGTCCACCCACAGAGCCTTAAGAGATAATAACCACTTATGTTTCAAGCCACTTAGTTCTGGCTGGTTGTGCAGAGGATGAGACGGTTGGATGGCATCACCGATTCAATGGATATGAACTTGGGCAAACTCTGGGAGATGGTGAAGGTCAGGGAGGCCTGGCGTGCTGCATGAGGTCGCGAAGAGTCAGACGCTACTTAGTGACTGAACGACAATGGCACCGCAGCAAGAGATAACACTGGCTGAAAGAGGCTTTTGTTTGCAACCCTCCAGGAGAAAGAAGCTTGTCTTCTTCAAGTAACAGCAAGTGATTACAGCAGATAGTTAAACAGGCAGACTGTCTTCTGGGAGAATAGCAAAGATCATGAACATCAGTTTTCTCATCTGTAAGTGTGTCATAATTCCCCAGGGAGTCGGATGAGAATTGGCTGACCAAGCTGGCTATATCTGAGATCTGTGTCCAATAGGTGTCATTGAGTGTGTATGGGGGAGGGGGATCAGGGGGGCGGGGTTCATTCTGAAATCCACAGATGTGAGTTCAAATAGATCCAGACACCTAACAGGGACTTGGGGTATCGAGTTTGGCTGCCCCTCACCTGGACAGTCCAGCTTGGCTAAGCCATCGTCTCTCACTTCCTGCTGGCCAAGGGACCTTGGACACCCAGAGGGCAGTCATGGGAGCCTGGGGTGATGGAGCCCTTTCTAGGGGCCAGGCAGTGTTCTGGGCACTTCACATCCATGGACCATTTCAACCCTCGTAACAATCACAGAGGAGGAAGTGCTCCTTTTGATATTTTATCAAGCAGCAAAGTCAAGCCAGTGAGAGGAAGGGACATCCCAAAGCAGGTCCCACAGCTGCGAGGTGTCAAGAGACCTGGACACATACCTGGCTTTAAGCCTATGCTCCCAAGTACCCTGTTCTATTGCTTCCTGGCAAAGGGCCACAAACCTCTCTCCCTCCGTTCATCTCTGAGGCTCAGTTTTCCTGGTGTACAAAATACGACTGGAACATCTACCTGCTAAGTGTTGTGCAGATTAGTGAGAACTCACCGTGATGCCCAGCACACCTCTCTCCCTCTCTCCCCACCATCACACTTTTGTGTGTGAAGGTTGCAAATGAAGGATATCCCTGCTCCTTGGAAGAAAAGCTATGACAAATCTATGAAGAAAAGCTATGACAAATACTAAAAGGCAGGGCATCTCTGTGCCAACAAAGGTCCACATAGTCAAAGGTAGTTTTTCCAGTAGTCATGTATGGATGTGAGAGCTGGACCATAAAGAAGGCTGAGTATTGAAGAACTGATGCTTTCGAATTGTGGTGCTAGAGAAGACTCTTGAGAATCACTTTAGACAGCAAAAGAGGTCAAACTAGTCCCTAAAGGAAATCAACCCTAAATATTCATTGAAAGGACGGTGCTGAAGCTGAAGCTCCAATACTTTGGCCGCCTAATGCGAAGAGCTGACTCACTGGAAAAGACCTTGATGCTGGGAAAGATTGAGGGCAAGTGGAGAAGGCGATGACAGAGGATGAGACAGTTGGATGGCATCACCGACTTGATGGACATGAGTTTGAGCAAACTCCGGAGAGAGTGAAGGACAAGGAAGCCTGCTGTGCTGTAGTTCATGGGGCTGCAAAGAGTCAGACATGACTTAGCAACCAAACAACAACAACAACTGAGAAAATCTATGTTCCTTAATCTCCTCAAAAAATCACACAAGGGAAAGGACAATCCTTTTAAGGAAACTCAAAGTGAAGGTCTTGATCGGATTAGGAACAGAAGAAGCTGAAGTGACTGTGAAGGACTGTGGACCCTTCCTCCTGCAGGGGACATGGAAGCAAAAGTCTCCATTCTTTGGCCCCCACCCCAGTCCAGACTGAGAAGTTTAACCAGCATATGAAAAGGATGTGGCCAGAAAGTCCTTTAAAGCAGGTCCCCAAATCTTCAGGATCTGATGCCTGATATAATGATGATAGAAATAAAGTGCACCATAAATGTAATGCATCATCCAGAAACCACCACGCCCCCACCCCACAGTCTACAGAAAGATTCTCTTCCACGAAACTGGTCCCTGGTGCCAAAAAGGTTGGGTACCACAGCTTCAAAGAAGTGAGTTCCTCACTCCATCTCCTGATTACCCAGAACTTGTGCGTCCCCATTTCTCAATGCCCCTGGAGGAGGTCCTGGGGTTTCCGGAGGACACAGCACAGTGCCTGTAATTGAGATTTCTTAGCACTCAGGTCTTGCTGAGCAAACAGCTCAGCCAGCTAGCTGTGGATCAACAGCCCGTATTTCATGAATATTTTTCTTTGGAGGGTTGTACCCATCAACATTTCACTTTCTCAGGAGCTTTTGCATTTTAATGTGAATTTTTTCTCGACACAACCAGACAGCTTGGGTGGGTTTTACCATTGACTGAGATACCAAAATCCCATTCTGCATATGGATTCTCCAAGGGTGTTTGTGTCCTGGCTGGAAATAACATCTATCTGAATGACAGCTTTTCTGAAGAAGCTGCTACTGACGTGCAGAGAGAAGTAAGGGTTACAATTTTGATCCAATGCGTGTCTAAAACTAATGGGGAAAAATTTTTTTTAATGGATTTTGCTATCAGGTCTCATCCTCCCCCAAACATATATAATATAGCTCCTGCCTACCTGATCAAATTCCTCCTACTCTCCTTCTCAGTCTTTCCTAAACCAACTGCACCCTCAACCCTTTTGGCAAATACCACCCTAGACCCTTTGCACTTGACATTTTCTCTGCCAAACACTTTGACCAAACTTTTGTGCTGACTTGCTCCTACAGTATTCAAGTTTTGCTCAGATAGTCTGCTATCAAAGAACTCTTCCTGGCTACCCCATCTGTAAAGGTCCTACCTCTCCACCCTTCATTCACATACCCACTTATTTTCCTCAAGGTACTGATCATGACCTGAAAGCATATTATTTTTTATTCTTCCTCTTCTTCCTCGCTTGGAAGATTAGCCACATGAAGGCAATCTTGTCCTCCAGCGAAGCCCCAGTGCCACGAACAATGTCAAGTGAATTGAAGAGACTCCATAAGTTGCTTTAAACAAATGCATAAGTGCCCATTTTCCAGATGAGACAGTTGTGGGTCACGGGGCGGGGGGGTGGTAAACGATTTGTCCATGACAGCAGGATCCAGGGGCATCAACCCTTACACTGTCGTGTGCCCAAATCTATCAGATTAACTCCTAAGTCTATATTTGCATACCTTCTTTCTTTTTTAAATTATTTATTTGGCCACGTCAAGTCTTAGTCACGGCATGCGGGGTCTTATTTGCATTATGCGGATCCTTCGTTGCAGTGCGGAGAGTCTCTAGTTGCAGCATGCAGGTTTAGTGGCTCTGGGGCATGTGGGATCTTCATTCCCTGCTGCTGCTGCTGCTGCTAAGTCGCTTCAGTTGTGTCTGACTCTGTGCAACCCCAGAGATGCAGCCTACCAGGCTCTTCTGTCCCTGGGATTCTCCAGGCAAGAACACCGGAGTGGGTTGCCATTTCCTTCTCCAATGCGTGAGAGTGAAAAGTGAAAGTGAAGTTGCTCAGTCATGTCCGACCTCACGATCCCATGGACTGCAGCCCACCAGGCTCCTCCGTCCATGGGATTTTCCAAGCAAGAGTACTGGAGTGGGGTGCCATTGCAGGGATCAAACCTACATCCCCTAAATTGCAAGACAGATTCTTAATCACTGGGCCACCAAGGAAGTATCTATATTTGCATAATTTTTATTTCCTGACTCAACCCAAGCACACTGGCTCCCTTGACATCTCAGACACCGACACCATCTACATGGGGGCTGGTGCCCAGAAGATGCTCAGGCAACATCTGCAGAAAGAAGTCTGAATGCATGAGCAGGATTCCCTGTCTGTGATTCACATGGGGGAGAGGAGATGGGAACATCAGGGGTCTTCCCATCTGACCACTCCCTGGTCACTCAACCCCTTTTCTAATATCTTCCCCACAGGGGTGCCGAGATTTCTGCTGGAACATCTCAGGGCTGCAGGAATCACCGCCTCCTACGAACAATCGCTCTTGTCAGAAAGTTTTTCTGCCAGCCAGATGATAGCTTGTGCTCCTTTCTCTGCTAAGCACATGCCTTTTGGAACTCTTCCTTGAATCACTTCCTACCCATCTCAAACGTTATGTTAGAAAATAAAAGAGAGAATCAATAAATGATCGCTGAAGATAAAAGGCTGGGGGAAAACATGCTCTTAAAATGCTAAAGAAGGCCAAAAAAGAGAGAGAAAGGAATTCAAGAAAAGCAGTTGTAAACCGTGTGCCCTCAGTCCTGTCTATCTGCACATAAAACAGCCCAGAACTTCCCGCTACGAGACTGTCTGTCCATAAAATGGGGATGTGGGCCAGATGGGTTCACCGCTTCTAAAGGCAGCACTGCCCCACTCTTACTGCCTTTTGTTAGATGCTGACAGGTGGTCCGAAATCCAGCCCTTCCGGACTATTCTCTGCCTGGGACCCTGAGCACCATGTCCTGCATGGGAACAGCTGACATGGATGAGCGCTATGTCCAGGCCCCCCACTCACTGCCTAGCACAGCCCTGTACACAAGACAGCCTCCGTCTGCAGCCGGCATCCAACAGACTTAGGGCTCCCCAAGGGGAAAGAGGGTGGGGGAGGGATAAACTCAGAGTCTGGGTTTAGCAGATACAAACTACTACCGATAAAAGAGATAAACAAGGTCCTCCTGTATGGCACAGGGAACTATATTCAATATCCTGTAATAAACCGCACGGAACAGAACATGAAAAAGAATATATGTATGTATAACTGAATCACTTTGCTATACACCAGAAACTAACACAACTTTGTAAATCAACTATGCCTGCGTGTTAAATCGCTTCAGTCGTGTCCAACTCTGCAACCCCATGGGTGGTAGCCCGCCAGGCTCCTCTGTCCATGGGATTCTGCAGGCAAGAATACTGGAGTGGGTTGTCATGCCCTCCTGCAGGGGATCTTCCCAACCCAGAGATACAACCTCCATCTCCTGCATTAGAAAGCGGGTTCTTTACTGCTAGCCTCATCTGGGAAGCTCCCGAATACTCCAATTTAAAAAAAAAAAAAAAAAGGGAAAATAAACAGGAACCCAAGGCTGCAAATGGCAGACTCCTCTGCTGCAATGGGCTCCACCCGCTGGGGCCCTGCGACCCTGGAACAGGACTCTCCCTTCCACAGCTCTGGCCCTGGCTCTGTCCTCAGCCACATCCTGCCATCCTCACCTAGTAACATTCAGCTCTCGCTGTGCACAGAGGCTGAGACTCATACTGAGGGCAGACTGCCCCCTCCCACTCCTTGTAATTAGCACTGTTCAACGCTTACAGAAAGACTCCATACACATTTGCGGAATAAGCAAAAACCATCAAGGAACAGCCAAGAGCTCCCGATACGTGCCTGCATCTCAGATCCCCTGTGATTTGAGGACCTTCCGAAGCTGAAGGGCTCCTGTGAATTTCCTGTAAGTACTGTACTGTTTCCTCTCCACAAGTCAGAACATTCTAAGGAGAAAGCTCTCACTAGGAGGGTAAGTGAACTAAAGTACCCGTGGTTAATGTTTACTCCACATTTTCCCAATTTTGCACCTTATCTGGAGTCATGTACCCCTTTGAATTCTTCCCTATGCAGGCAGAAAGCTCTGGGCACCTGAGTCCTTCAAGGGGGCGCTGGTACACTGGTACACTGGGGCGCCCATGTGGCCTCCTCAATGAGAGGGTCTCCTGTCCCACGAGGGAGGACCCAGGTCTTTTCTGGGGTTGCAGGGAGCCTGGGAGTGCATTCTGCAGCCCTCCCACCTGGGGAAAGGACATGGGGCCTGGGGGAAGCAACCAGACCGGGGCTGATCTGCATGTCCCCTGACAAAACCACGGGACTCAGAAGGAACGCAAGCAGACCTCCCCCTGGGGCAGCAGACACAAGTGCATGGGAAATGTGACCCCAGTCAGAAAGGAAATGAGAGAAAAGGAGGAGAAAAAGCAAGCATCTGCACCTGAGCAGAGCGTGGGAAGTGCCCCTGCCCAGCTGTGTGACTGAGGCTGGCCACTCCCTCTTTGCAGGTCTCGCTGTTTCCATCTTTAAATTAAGTGAGGTGGACAAGATACCAGACAATCTGTGGGGCTGCTTCCAGCTCCTGCATCCCATTATTCAATAGCCTCAGTCGGGAAATATATGAGAGAGTAGATTGGGATCAGAAAGCCAGGCACCTGTTGAAGCCACCAGCATCTGCCAGAAGAAATAACTCTTCCTCCTTTGCCGAGAAGCTGGGCCAACTGCTCTCCCTGGTATTGCACAAGGCATGCTGCCCCTCGCTGATGCTCTGACTACCCTCGGCCTCTTCTGCTACACTTGGTAGGATGAGGAATGCGTCTTAGTTCTTTCTGGATGGCAAGCACCTAGGACAGGGCTTGGCACGCTGTGGGCATACAATAATACTTGATGGGTGGGGCTCCAGCAAATCGCCGGGATGGCTCACAACACCCACTCTGGTGGGAGTGCTGACTGCCTCACCAAGTCCAAGGTCTCCTTTTCCCTGGTACACAGCCAGGCTTCATTTCCCATCTGTCTTGCAGTGAAGTGTGGCCTCGTGACTGAGATCTTACCGCTGGATGCGAGTGAAGTGATGCATGGCAGGGCTTTGGGAGGTGGAGCAGTCGAGCTGCCCTCTTTGTTATTCTTCCAGCCCGGGACAAATGGCGAGAAGGTCTTAAGAGTATGGAGAAGTCCAAGATGGGGAAGGTGGGTCCCCGTGCTGCCGCCTGAAGGAGAGTTGTCCACCCACCAGGCACACCCACTGCACTGTTTATGCATGAGAAATAAACTTCCAGTGTATCTGAGACAGTACATTTTGGGGTCATTTGTTATAGTCCTTCTGTTTGCCCTAACATTCTCTCTGCCCTTTTAAAAATGGAAAAGAAAACTGTTGAATTGGAAAAGGGGAAAGTTACAGAAAAGCTGATGCATTTGCAACATTTCGTTTAGAACTGGTGTTTCCAGGGCTCTGAGGATCAAATCTCTCCTCTGCTTATTGACAGAGAGTTGTCCACCCACCAGGCACACCCACTGCACTGTTTATGCATGAGAAATAAACTTCCAGTGTATCTGAGACAGTACATTTTGGGGTCATTTGTTATAGTCCTTCTGTTTGCCCTAACATTCTCTCTGCCCTTTTAAAAATGGAAAAGAAAACTGTTGAATTGGAAAAGGGGAAAGTTACAGAAAAGCTGATGCATTTGCAACATTTCGTTTAGAACTGGTGTTTCCAGGGCTCTGAGGATCAAATCTCTCCTCTGCTTATTGACACACTGATGCCACCCTTCTCCCACAACCTACTATTAGCAGAAAATGCCAGCACTCCAACAGTCAGCAAAGTGAATGAGTCTGGGCCTAAAATCAATCAAGTCTCTTGAAAAACAGGTACTGAAGACCTACTCGTTATAAAACACGGGGATGGATGCCCTAAATTTGCTGTCTGTGTTTCCAAACCCTAAATCAGTCTGCGTGGGTCTGAGAGGAACAAGTACAATCAGCACAGTCAGAGGTGGCGGAAGCGAACAACTGACATTGACAGAGTCCCAGAACTTCTAAGACGGATGGAAGTCAGAGGGCAGGGTATCCAGATATGAAAGATACAGACCTTTTTATGGGGTGAGGTGGTTAGTCATATATGAAAAGAAAGAAGCACTCAGCTACCAGGAACCAAAGTTTCAGAGAAGAGCAGATCGGAAAGCACAGGGCTGGGTGCACCAGCTGCGCTCTTCCTCCTTGTGGGACCTTGGCCAGCTCCTCAGACAGAGGGCAGGGTATCCAGATATGAAAGATACAGACCTTTTTATGGGGTGAGGTGGTTAGTCATATATGAAAAGAAAGAAGCACTCAGCTACCAGGAACCAAAGTTTCAGAGAAGAGCAGATTGGAAAGCACAGGGCTGGGTGCACCAGCTGCGCTCTTCCTCCTTGTGGGACCTTGGCCAGCTCCTCAGTCTTTCTGAGCCTGATCACTCATCTGCCCGGGAAGAAACAAGAAACTTACAACAGCCGCTAGACTTTTCTCAACTCCAGATAAACAGGCACATGAGCCAATGGGCAACCCGAGAGAAAGATCCAGATAAGCAAACACAACAACTGACCTTAGAGGAGAGAAATAACTCATGGGTTAAAGCAAATAAAGAAATCACAATTTCTAATTCATATCCTACCACTCAGCATAACAATAGTTATGAAACAGAAATAGATTCTGAAATAGATTTCAGAAACAGAAATAGATTTCCTACCAGGAAAAGGAGCAGAGAATAAGGGAAAGCTCTTAGGATTTAAAAATATTTCAGCAAAGATGTTTTTAAAAACTGATTTTAAAAGATGGACTGGAAAATGAAATCAAATCAACAAAATCTAGAATAAATAGCAGAAAGTCAAAAAAAATAAGAAAATATGAGAAGAAAAAAATGTGGAAATACCTTGATCCATTCTGGAAGGTTTAAGAGCCAACAAGTAAGGAGTTCAGAATGCAGAATGGACACAAATTGGAGATATGTTAAAAAATCAAATATATTACGATCTCCCAGAGCTAAGGGACTAAGTCTTCAGTTTACAGAGTCCGTTAAGTGTCCAGAGCAATGAATGAATGAAGAGTATCCTCATGTAATGCATTAATGTGAAGAGCGAAGAAAAATTGCTAAAATCTGCCAGGAAAGAAAAGCGGGAAATAGACTACATGAAAGCCGTTGACCATGTGGCTCACAACCAACTGTGGAAAATTCTTAAAGAGATGGGGCTTCAGTGGTGGCTCAGAGGGTAAAGAATCTGCCCGCTATGTGGGAGACCCAAGTTCAATTTCTGGGTTGGGAAGATCCCCTGGAGGAGAGCATGGCAAGCCACTCCAGTATTCTTACCTAGAGAATTCCATGGATGGAGGAGCCTGGTGGGCCACAGTCTATAGGTCACAAAGAGTCGAACATGACTGAGTGACTAACACTTTCACACTTTACCTGTCTCCTGAGAAACTGTATGCAGGTCAAGAAGCAACAGTTAGAACCAGACATGGAACAACAGAATGGTTCAAAATTGGGAAAGGAGTTCGTCAAGGCTGTATACTGTCACCCTGCTTATCTAACTTATATGCAGAAATGCTGGGCTCGATGAAGCCCAAGCTGGAATCAAGATTGCCAGGAGAAATATCAACAACCTCAGATATGCCTATAATGTCAGAAAGTGAAGAGAAACTAAAGAGCCTCTTGATCAGGTTGAAAGAGGAGAAAGGAACAGCTGGCTTAAAAGTCAACTTCATAAAACTAATATCATGGCAACCGGTCCTTTACTTCATGGCAAACAGATGGGGAAGAAGTGGAAACAGTGACATTTTATTTTCTTGGGCTCAAAAATCACCATGGACAGTGATTGCAGCCATGAAATTAAAAGACCCTTGCTCCTTGGAAGGAAAGCTATGACAAACCCAGATAGCATATTAAAAAACAGAGACATCATTTTGTCGACAAAGGTCCATATAGTCAAAGCTATTTGTTTTCCAGTAGTCATGTACAGATGTGAGACTTGGACCATAAAGAAGGCTGAGTGCTGAAGAAATGATGCTTTTGAATTGTGGTTATGGAGAAGACTCTTGAGAGTGCCTTGGACTGCAGGAAGATCAAATCGGTCAATCCTAAAGGAAATCAACCCTGAATATTCATTGGAGGGACTGATGCTGAAGCTGAAGCTCCAACGCTCTGGCCACTTGATGTGAAGAGCCAATTCACTGGAAAAGACCCTGCTGCTAGGAAAGACTGAGGGCAGGAGAAGAAGGGAACAACAGAGGGTGAAATAGTTGGATGGCATCATCGAAACAAGGACAAGAGTTTGAGCAAACTCTGAGAGATACTAAAAGACAGGGAAGCCTGGTGTGCTGCAGTCCACGGAGTTGCAAAGAGTCAGAGACGACTTAGTGACTGAACAAGGACAACAGAAAGTCTGCAACGGATCTGGAATCAAACTTCTCATCAGCAAGGCAGAAAGCTCTAAAATCTTCCAGATTCTTTAGGAAAATGATTGTGAACCAGAAGTCTGCCCTCAGTGTGAGTATAAAATACAGATATTTTCAGTTTAATTTCCAAGTATCTTTTCTTAGGAGACCCCCAACCCTGGAAAGCAATAAAGGGAAGCCCAGATGTTCTCCAGGGAGCAGACACGCAGAGGAAGCAGCCTGCTTCAAAAACAGAGAGGGTCTTAAGAGGACAAAAAGCAGAAACAAAAAACCGGGGAGGCTTAATAGAGCAGGTGGCATGAACAATAGGGAGAGTATGAAAAAATGAAGATACAATAAACACAGATAAAGCAAGAAGGAAAAAGATAGTCAGTGAGAAATTCCAGCGAGGAGGAAAAAACAAAACACAAACCCTGCATAATAAGGTCATGATCCAAACAAAAATATGGCATGATTTTAGACAGTGGACGGAGTTTCAGCAAAGAGAATCCATATGAATGTGATATGGAACGTTCTGCCATGAGGGACCCAGGGGTTGTGAAGCTGATCTTTGGAGGAAGCAATGGAATCCCAGGACACGGTTTAACCCAGCATCAGACACTTCTGATAGAGCAATTACTACATCAAGTCACCTGTCGGTTTTGATTTTTAGAGCCAATTTATAACAAAGCATATGGCAGAAAATACAGGACCGGAGGTAAATAGAAACAACCCCGACGTAACATCAACCATATAAGGCATGTGATTCTGAATCTCAGAGGAAAGGCCGGAAGAATAGCAAGACACTGATAACCTCAACTTCCAAAATGTGGAGACGGAAGTGTCATGAAAGGGTAACGGGGAAGACATTTACATAAATAAGTAAAGAAAAACACTAGAGGAGCTGTTTGAACTTCACTTGCAAATAGTTCCCCCCCCCAAACTTACTTATTTTTAATTGAAGGAAAATTGCTTCACAATACTGTGTTGGCCTCTGCCATGTATCAGCGTGAGTCAGCTGTAGGTACACAAGTGTCCCCTCCCTCTTTAGCCTCCGTCCCACCTCCCACCCCTTGCCACCCATCTAGGTTGTTACAGAGCCCCGATCTGAGTTCCCTGAGTCATACAGCAAACTCCCATTGACTGTCTATATCTTACACATGGCAGTGTATATGGTCCCCTGTCTCTCTCTCCATTCGTCCCTCTCCTTCCCCCTGCCTCTCCGCCCGTGTCCATAAGCCTGTTCTCTGTGTCTGCATCTCCACTGTTGCCCTGTAAACAGATTCATCAGTACCACCTTTCTAGATTCCATATATTTTTGTTAATACATGATATTCGTTTTCTCTTTCTGACTTACTTGGCATATACCCTGAGGAAACTGGAACTGAAAAAGGCACATGTACTCCAATGTTCATTGCGACACTACAAAAGTGTCCCCTCCCTCTTTAGCCTCCGTCCCACCTCCCACCCCTTGCCACCCGTCTAGGTTGTTACAGAGCCCCGATCTGAGCTCCCTGAGTCATACAGCAAACTCCCATTGACTGTCTATATCTTACACACGGCAGTGTATATGGTCCCTTGTCTCTCTCTCCATTCGTCCCTCTCCTTCCCCCTGCCTCTCCGCCCGTGTCCATAAGTCTGTTCTCTGTGTCTGCATCTCCACTGTTGCCCTGTAAACAGATTCATCAGTACCACCTTTCTAGATTCCATATATTTTTGTTAATACATGATATTCGTTTTCTCTTTCTGACTTACTTGGCATATACCCTGAGGAAACCGGAACTGAAAAAGGCACATGTACTCCAATGTTCATTGCGACACTACAGTAGCTAGAGCATGGAAGCAACCGAGATGTCCATCATCAGATGAGCGGATAAAGAAACAGTGGTACATATAAACAACGGAATATTACTCAGAAAATATGTTTTTTAAAGTTCCCAGGCCCCCCAAAACGTCTGCAGACTTATTTTGTGTCTGTATTATTTGGAAAAACAAATACTTTCTGTTGATCAAACAACAACTTTCTGTTGATCGAATCCTTCTCTCTGGGAAGCCTTCCTCACCAAAGACTCCCCCCTCTCACATTAGGCCTAGTGGTGGGCTGAATCTCTGATGGGACCTTGTAGGGATTCTAAATCATTGCTAAAATGCAGTAAGTCTCACTTTGCGGAAATGTGAGGTTTAGTGACCTGTGACTCTGACGTGGGGGCTGACTCCTGGGACCCACTGTGAGGCTATAATGGTAACTACATGGCAAAGCACAGTTGCCTGACCGACTTCAGCATGCCAGTGCCTGGATTTGGGCTTGACTCATCCTACAGCAACTCTCCAAGGCCCTGGCCCTACACCCGTGAACACACATGCACCAGAAACAGGCCCACGCATGCTCTGCAGGAATCCAGTTCTGTGGACACAGAGCTAGGTGGGGTCCAATACTTCTTCCATCAGATCAACTCTGCATGCAAATCTGTCTTTCCTGCCCCAGGTCTGATGTCCTGCCCCTCTCACTGGTCCTTGCCAGGTCCCAACATGTCTTTGCCTGGAGCTGAGCTTCCAGGTAAAGAACCCACCTGCCAATGCAGTAGACATAAGGGACGCAGATTCAACCCCTGGGTTGGAAAGATTCCCCTGGGGAAGGACATGGCAACCCACTCTAGCATTCTTGCCTGGAAAATCCCATGGACAGAGGAGCCTGGCGGGCTATGGTCCATGGGGTCACAAAGAGTCAGACACGACTGAATTGACTTAGCACTCTCCCCTCTCCAGTTCTTCCTGCCTGGACTGCCCTCTTTGAGGAACTTATTCTGGTTTCAGTGCTGGTCTGAGCTCTGAGCATTATCCAGAGATGCCGCTCTCTGACCTGATTCCCAGAGGGGTGAGCCTGCCTCGTCCAACTCTGCCCTTGGCTCCAGCGCAGTGCCACCAAAGAGATGCTGTCGGGAGAGGGCACACATGGACGAACGCTCCACCAAATGGAGATGCCACACAGTGCCTGGGCACGCAAACAGAGCTCTTCTAATGAGGATGCTTCTGGCCTCTGGATCCTCCCATCCTGCCCGTCACTAAATGCCTCCAGACCTTGGCTGTACACCCCTCCACTCCCATCAGCAGCTTGCCGGGGGGGCCAGCAGGCAGGCTCCTCTCTTTAGAGCTCTTGAAGCTCTGCAGTGGTGCAAAAAGAAGCAGGTCAACTGGTGGAAAAGCCTGCTCTTTCAGGCACAGCCTTAGGGATTCTTTTTTTAATGTAAAAACCTAACAATCTATAGACCTACAGCTCAGCACCTGCAGAAGGTCATGGGCCTGATGCCAAGCCTTCTTCCTCTGTCGACCGAGAACAGTTTATACTCAGGAAAAAAAAATATTTTGATGAGCATGAAAGCCACAGAGGCCCTGCAAACCCTGAACCTCACGAAGCTAGACCGCCTCTGTCCCTGCCCTAATCTCAGCGGCCCGGGGAGGGAGCCCAAAGCCCACTGGGCTCCATCAGGGCATGACTACCTAAACTAATTCATTTAGGGGTCCCCAACCCCTCCTTGCACAGACGTGGCACAGAGCGTGTGCTCAATGACAGCTCATTAGTGGGAACTGCGGCGCCTAATCCCAAGCACACAAGTTCAGACAAAATGGCGTTTGTTCCACCCCAAAAGGGCACCAAGTCCAAGGACATGAGCTTTTCTTCCCTGAAACACTCCCCCGTCCCACTGACCAGGCGCAGGACCACCCGGCACAAGCTGCCCCTCTTCCTTCTTCCAGAAACTTGCCGTTTCCCTGAGCAGAGTCTGCCCACTCTGGGCGTGGCAGATCGGCGCTCTGCTTTTGAAAAACATATCTTAGTTTATTTCTTACTTTTTGGTTGTGCCCTGCATGGCATGGAGGATCTTAGTTCCCCGACCAGGGATTGAACCCATGCCCCCATGCCATGGAAGCGTGGGCACGGAAGCACTAGGCCGCCAGGAAAGTCGACTGGCTCTCTGGCTTGAGTCAACAGGCACAAGGGTGTCTGGGCACCAGGCACTATGCTAAATCCACCACACACATCACATCTGCAAGGCGGGGCCTCAGGCTGGAGGATGAAGCAGGCCTAGCAGTGGAGCCACGGTCAGTCCTGGTCTAGCGTCTCAGCCTTGGAGGCAGTGTCCGTGGGAGCTTTCTCAAGTACTGCTATCCCCCCCCCACCCCCACTGCAGACTAGCTGAATCCTAATGCAAAACAGAAAAGACCCTGATGCTGGGAAAGACAGAAGGCAGGAGGAGAAGGGGATGACACAGGATGAGATGGTTGGGTGGCATCACCAACTCAATGGACGTGAGTTTGAGCAAGCTCCGGGAGTCGGTGATGGACCGGGAAGCCTGGCGTGCTGCAGTCCATGGGGTTGCAAAGAGTCGGACAAGACTGAGCGACTGAACAACAGCAAACGCAACCTGAGGAGCCGGGGCGTCAGGATTCTCCAGAAGGTCCTAGCAGGCGTTGAGGTCGCAGACTCGGGACTGTGCACACGGCCTTGGGTAGCGGGTCTTCTCAGTGTGCCCACGTATGGCGCACCTGGCACTCCGCTGGCTGCTGGGGGAGCCTGTGCTCTTTCGGAAACAGCCCTGCCCTCAGGGCGCATTCGGGCAGCCTCTGGAACCCGGCCACACACTGAGGGGGAGGCCAGCTCCAGGCTGTCAGAGCCACAAGGAGCCAGCGGAGCAAGGCCCTCATGCTGAGGGTCCTGGGCCACTTGGACTCTTCCTGCCGGCCCCTCCTCCTTAAAGGGCCAGGCAGGCAGTCCCTTCAGGTCTGCCACACCCATGCCCACCCAGGTTGCCCCCGACTCCCGTCTCCCAAGACCCGAAATTCCCATCCTCCAAACCTAAGCATCCCAGGCTGCCCTCTCTGCTACCAACAGGACAGACTGCTCCTGCCCAAACTCCCCTACTGCCCCCACCCCATGCCCTCTCTCCTCTTGGGTCTCCTCTAGGTCTTGGCAGAAGACCCCTTCTAGAACTCTCTAAAGGCTCCCTGCTTCCCTGGTGGCTCGGCAGTAAAGAATCCACCTGCAATGGGAGCGATGCAATAGATTTGGGTTCAATACTTGGATTGGGAAGATCCCCTGGAGGAGGAAATGGCAACCCACTCCAGTATTCTTCCTGGGAAAAATCCCATGGACAGAGGAGCCTGGTGGACTGCAGTTCATACAATTGCAAAGAGCTGGACACGACTGAGCAACTGACCACACACACAGACACAGACACACACACACACACACACACACACACAAAGGGTCCCTGCCTATCCTCCTCTCTGGTCTCCTCTAGTGACAAGATTTTCCCACCATGTGGGCCACAGTTGTGCAGACTGGACAGACCTAGAGCATCGGGCATGTCCATGCTTCCACTTGCAAATACAAGTCTACGAGAGGGCCAACTCCACCCACCCCCAATCCTTTCCTCAGACCTGTTCCCACGCATCCCTGCAGCCAGATGGTGAGGAGCCGTCCTTGACAGCGCCTGTTCTTCAATCAAGTCCTGCCACTTTCTCCTCAAACATCTCCCACATTATGACTAGAGCTGACATCTCTCAAGTGTGGGGTTTTAATGAACATACACCAGCTCATCGTATCCTGAAGCAGCCCTGAAGTGTGCACGAAGTGAAGAGACTCGCCCACGGGTATCTCAGGGGCCCTCAGTGCCTGCCATAACGTGGCAGGTCCCATGCGTCCAAAGCTGTGCTGGAGGGAAAATAGAACTGGCCAGAAGACCCTGCCCTGAAGAAGTCTGCGAACTGGTGGGGAAAGACCCAGACTAGCTTGAATGTCTAAGGTCTGAGCCACCTCCCCAAACACAGCTGCCCCTTGGTCTCCCTGAAGTCAGTACGATACCCAGACCGAGCAAGCGCCAGGTGCCATCTGGAGCCCTGAAGAAGGATGCTCCAGCCAGCCGGGCCGCCTTGCATCCTGCAATACACCGCGTGCCCACGCTGCCACCCACTCACCACATCCAGGCTTTGGCAGCATCCCAACAGAGGCCCAAAAGGCACAACCTGTCCCCGTGAGCTCTAAGCTGGGAGCAGCTGACTTCTTGCCCCATCCTAACTCAGAAGCCAGAGGACTCTCCAGGAGTATGTGCCAAGTCAACCTGAGAAGGGAACAGGTGAGACCCCCGTGGGCCAGAGATAAGTGACTGCTCATAGAACCTTCTGGTTGAAGACATGGTCCACTAGAGACCCCGCCACCCAGGCAGTCTCTCAGAAGATGGATTGTATTTTGTTCCCCCCAAGATACAATTCAACAAAACAAGTTCAAGTCCTGACCACCCATACCTGTGACCTTATTTGGGTCTCTGGAGATGTACTCAGGTTAGGATGAGGCCATACTGGACTGCTGTTGCTTAGTCATTGAGTCCCACTCTTTGTGACCCCCTGGGCTGTAGCCCACCAGGCTCCTCTGACCATGGGATTCTCCAATCAAAAATACTGGAGCAGGCTGCCTTTTCCTTCTCCAAGGGATCTTCCCTACCCAGGAATTGAAGCTCATCTCCTGCACTGGCAGGCGGATTCTTTATCACTTGAGTCACCAGGGAAGCCCCTATACTGGTTAGGATGGGTTTAAATCCAATGCCTGGTGTCTTTATAAGAGAAAAGAGAATGTTTGGTACAGAGACACTCGGTACACAGGGAGAACGTCATGGTATGGAGGCAGACACTGGAACGATACAGCTATAGGCCAAACACCACCAAGGACTGCCAGCAATCATGGGAAACCTGCAAGAGGCAAAGGTAAGGTTTTCCTCTAAAATCTTCAAAGGGAGCGAGGCCCTGCTGACACCTCGATTTCAGACTTCTGGCCTCCAGAATGCACTTCTGTTGTTTTAAGCCATCTAGCTTGTGTTATTGTTACTACAGCCCAGGAAACTAAGCACTCAGCAAGGACACGGGACAAAGGAGCAGCCGGATCAAAAAGCCCTGCCCACGTGCAGGTGCTGTGCAGAATCACAGGGCTGTGAGCGTGGTAGGAAGTCATCCATGGGGTAAGACCTGGCAGTACTGAGACTCTGGTCCACATTCCTGCTCCACCCGTGCGACCCTCTGGGCATGCTCCCAAGGCAGTCCGAGCCTTTTTCATCATCTGTCACTTCAGACCATTAAGCTCCACCCATCCACCCACAGAGCTGCAAAATTCAACCGGGCCCGAGATGAGCTTCATGAACAAAATGGTTGTATGAATTACAAGACTTTCATGGGAGAGCTACAACAAACCTAGACAGTGTATGAAAAAGTGGAGACATCACTCGTTGACAAAGGTCTGTCTAGTCAAAGCTATGGTTTTTCCAGTAATCATGCACAGATGCGAGAGCTGGACCATAAAGAAGGCTGAGTGCCGAAGAATTGATGCTTTCAAACTGTGCTGCTGGAGAAGACTCTTGAGAGTCCCTTGGACAGCAAGGAGATCAAACCAATCCATCCTAAAGGAAATCAATCCTGATTATGCACTGAAAAGACTGCTGCTGAAGCTGAAGCTCCAATACTTTGGCCACCTGATGCGAAGAGCTGACTCCTGGAAAACACCCTGATGCTGCGAAAGAATGAGGGCAGAAGGCGGAGTCAGAGCATGAGATGGTTGGATGGCATCACTGACTCAATGGACATGAACTTGAGCAAACTCCAGAAGACAGCGAAGGACGGGGAAGCCTGGAGTGCTGCAGTCCATGGGGTCGCAAGAGTCAGGCCCAACTTAGCCACACAACAGTAACAACAACATGGAACAAAGTGGAAGTTGTTCTAAAAGCCAGTGGTTTTCTCCAAGAAGGGAATTTAATGTTCAAAGTCGACGTTACTCTCAAGGCTGCCCTCTAGGGAAATGAAACTCAGTATAGCTCTCTCACCAGAATGCATTTTCAAAAATCAGTTGACTCATTTGAGTGTCTGAGCATACTGAAAACATTTGCTCTATTTAAAAGTGTTTTCTAGCAAGGATTTCTCGTTTGCAAATGCTGCTTCCACCTCCATGTTGCCAGTCCTTCTAACTCACAGCCTGGGTGGTGTCACTTTTGTGCACCCCACGCTGGGCCGGCTCTGACCGTCATGGTTCTCCGTGCTCTCCCAGACCTGCGTCCACATTCCTGCGTCCACCCCCCACCTGGGGAGCATGCTTCCTTCCTCGGGCCAATGCTTCCTTCTCATCCTTCAAGGGCTGACTAAGGAGACACCTCTTTGCGGAGATTTCCAGGGCAGCTCTGTTGGTCTCTGAGCAGCATGTGCACTGTGCTAGCTCACCCATATCACACGCTTCCCTCTGTTACAGATGGGACCGTCACCTTCACCCAAAAAGACCCTTTTTAAGGAGTCAATGCCTAGAATCAAATCTCACTCCTTTTCGTGCCATCTGTGCCACTCTGGACAAGGCTTTAAGCTTCATTTTCTCCATCGCACAAGGTGGAGGCAATAACAGTGACTACGGGAGGCTCGGAATTAAATAGTGCATGTCAGGCTCTGAGCCCAGTGCCAGCACATGTCACTATCATTAAGTGACCTCTGAGGCTTCTCTAGTAACTCAATGGTAAAGAATCTGCCTGCAATACAGGAGAGGCAAGTTCGATCCCTGGGTTGGAAAGATCTCCTGGAGAAAGGAATGGCACCCCACTCTAGTATTCTTGCCTGGAGAGTTCCATGGACAAAAGAGATTGGCAGGTTATAGTCCATGGGGGTGTAAAGAGTCAGACACAACTGAGTGACTAACACTTTCACTTTTTTCACTTTCAAGTGACCTCTACAGGCTCCTTAATGCCTGTGGGTCCCCCGTGTGAGTCCACAGACCAGATAAGGGGGACCCACAGGCATTAAGGAGACCAAGATCTTAGCAACGAAAAGAACATGTTGACTGGTTAATTAATTAGATTTAATTAAGTGAATTAATGAAAAATAAATACTCTGGAAATTCCAATAGTAGAGTCTTCCTATTTTTTTCCTTAGTATTCATCAACTGAGGATGCTGACAGAGCAGATCAGAATCTAGCAATCTCATGCTGATTCCTTGATTAAACAAATTTCCCCACCTGCGGACATCAAAAGGCTAGCAACTGCAACCCTACACCATGAAATGGGGAAGTGAAACCTCCCCTCTGCATGCGCTTCCTGGGGAACCATCCCAGTTACATGTAAGGACAGTCAGCTCTCCCCACCACGTGACTCCAGCAGCCCAGCCACAGGTGCTTAGACCAGAAGCCTCCCACCCCCAAGCCAGGCCACTCAGCTTCTCTCCTGGGAATCTAGGTCCCCAAGGAGAGGGGTGAGAAGTGAGATCATGCAGATAGAGGGCTGAGGCTGCCACTTGGGGATGACCACGATTGAGCCACAAGCTCAGAGGAATAGAAGAAAAAGCCAGAGTTGAGAGATGGAAGCAGGAGGAGGGTGCCAGATGGTGAGACCCCAGGCTCCCGACAGGGCGAAGGGAGACCCCAGGCTCCCGACAGGCGGAAGGGAGGCGTCCCGACAGCTAATGGTTTTTCCGTGACTGTTTCTCCTTTGTGAGGCCAGACTGCATTTCTTGTTTCGGTCTCCATGACATGCCGATTCCTTATCCACCATCTCCTAGGGCTTATAATAATCCACGTGTTGATTTTTCCATCTTTCCACCCCTCTGGGTTCCATGAGGGCAGACACTGGGTGGGTCCTATTGGGACAAAGCAGCTGCTCAATGAAAAGTCTCTGGGTGGATGGAAGGATAATTATAAGCCTGCTTATAGGGGTGGGGTGGGGTGTCTGATTCCTGCCACCCCATGTGCCAATCAAGACGCACGACTTCCCCGGGAACAGCCCCGAGAGAAGTCATCTGTCTGCGCTGTTACCTCTCTAAATCTTCCGGGAAAACAAGAAGTGAGAGAGCCCAAAACCAGAACCAGACGGGGTGACTGCTCGTGGGCTTACGGGGAGGAAGCCCCTGGCTAAGTCCCTTCTCACAAGCAAGGCCCATCCCCAACGAAGGACCAGGTGAAAGAGGCAGCCCAGAGTCATCGGAAACGTTCTGTTCTCAGTCCTGGTTCCAGCCCAGAGGATGCAAGACAAGAAGGCATCATGGTCCAAGGCAGGAGAATGGCCTGCAGAGCAGGGACCGGAATCAACTGAGAAGCAGGGCAGCCGGGGGGAGAAGAGAGGAGAGGACATGGAGGGATGGGAGGGCGGGGGTCGGGAGAGAGAGGAGGAGGTGGTGCAGGGAGGAAGGTGCAGGGAGGTCTGACTTCTCCATGAGATGCAGCCGGCACAGGGCTGAGGACCCATGAACACGTTTCCATCTCTTTAACAGTGAGAAGGAAAAAAAATTCACTTTGTACTTCGAAGAAAATGTTACAATATATAATACAAAAGTATTCCTCGTGACATGAATTCAATCATGAGATACAACTTTTAACACTTTTTGAGGCGGAAAGGCCCATGGAGGCAAAAGGGCCGGTGAAAATGAACAGGAGGCCTGGGTGCAGGGGACGGAGGCCAGGGGATGAAAGAGGCGGCGAGGAGGGGTGATGACACGTGCTCTGCACCAGCGCCTCTCTGAACCAACCAGCAGGCATCAGACTCTTGGCAGCTTTGTGTGCTTCTTCAGGGAAGATGCCTAGAAGGCAGACGGGAGGGTGCAGGGCTTTAGGGAGCTCCAGGCTCCCACAAAGCAAGGTGGTCAGTGTTTCCAAATGTCAGCGGAATGACCGGATGTGCTCAGGGTCCAATCGCCTGAGTCACACCTGACTCGGCCACCGACCACAGACCACCACCTGTACAAGCAACCCAAGCTCTCCATGGTGGCTTAAAACATGTCCCAAATTCCTCAACATAATTCCCTTCAACAGGGGCCCTGATGTGGACAGCCTTAGTGATTTGCCTCTAAGGGACAGCTTACGCCAGAAGTGACGCTGTGTGAGTTCCAAGACCATAAAAGGGAGATACAGACAGCCCTCCCACCCCTGGGTGCCCTGTTGGGACATGCGCACTGGAGCCTTGAGCCAGTGCAGCAAGTCCCAGCTGGCCTGGCCTGCCTTGCTGGACAGACCATGTGGAGAGACTGCCCAGAGATCCAAGGAGCTTCAGCTGTGCCAGCCCCCTCCCCCACACCCCCAGGCTGTGTGCATCCTCCTGGCCCAGTGCCATGCATGGAAGTGAGGAAGCTTCTGGATGATTCCAGCCATAGCCACAGCTGACTGCAATCTTACATGAGGCCTTCAGCAAGAACCATCTAGCTGAGCCCAGGTGGCCCCTAGACTCCTGAGCAAAACCAAAGTTTAAAAAGCCACTATCTGGAGATGTTTTATAGGCATCAATCTCTAAGCCTTAGTTTCCCCATCTGTAAAATGGGAATGATAAAAGTAACTGCTTTCTTGAGCTGTTGCTCAGATTAAATAGTCCATGGAAAGACATTTAGCACAGTCTCCACCGAGACTAAGAACCTAGTATGTAAAAGCTATGATTATCATTGTTATTACAACCATTGTACAGAAGAGAAACAGGGCTTGACAGACTAAGGCAAACTGAACACACAGTGACTCAGATTCTGCATGGCTTGACTCCGAAAACAGGTTCAACTAAAACACACGTGCCCCCTGGAAGAGGCTATGACAGTAATAAAAATCTCTTTGAGGGACTTCCCCGGTGGTCCATGGTGAAGAATCTGCCCACCAATGCAGGGGACACGGGTTCCATTCCTGATCCAGGAAGATCCCACACGCCATGGGATAACCAAGCCTGTACTCCACAACCACTGGGCCACACTCCTAAAGCCTGTGCTCTGCAACAAGACAAGCCACACCAGTGAGAAGCCTGTGCATCACAACTAGAGAATCGCCCCCACTTGCCACAACTAGGGAAAGCCCACGTGCAGCAATGAAGACCAGCACAGCCATAAATAAGTAAACAAAGTTTTGTAAAAGGCACTTTAAAAAAAAAAACTCATTGCGGAACTGCCATTCCCATCTGGGAGAGGCTATGTTCTTGACCAGAAAAGCAGAGGGACTAAAGTCAGACACTCCAAACATCTTCAGAATAATCACCCTGCTTATCTGCATGGCACTCAGACATTTTCCAAAACATTTAGCCTCCCTCCACAAGAGGATAATATTTTTCAGCTCTGCTCTCTCCGTTCATTAAAAATAAGTATAAATAAGGTAGTGAAACCTGTGAAACTTGCCAGCAGGTAGATTACTTCTGTCCCAAACTGCCATACACACGGGCCTCCCAAGATTATTTATCTAATACATATATTCAAACAAGTCTGGGGGTAATAACCTGGGAAAGTTTGCAAACAATTCCTTCACGTTCCCGAGGGCTGTGACGGATGCATTTTATGAACGGGAACTGTACTTATATTTCTGCCTAATAAAGCCTTGAAGGTTTTACTGTTGTGAAATCAGCCGGCAGTACTGCCATCAATCAGCTCTCATGCATTTGGGAGCACCTACTTGATAAGGCAAAACACAGCCGGGAGAGCCGGGTTGCTACAGAAGCTCATCAAACAAGTCCCTTTCCACACAGCACCCCTCACTCAGCCCCTAAGAGGCCTGGAGTCACTCCAAGGCTAAGCGAGCTCTGTCCATGGTGCTGGACACGCAGGAACGGAGACACTGATGGGGATACCAAGGGTGCTTTGGATTAAACTCGGTTACATCCAAGGAACTTGGAGAATCTGGGTGGCAGGCTTTCCTGGATGACTGATGGGGCTTTTCCGGATACCCCAAGCTCCAAACAGACCGCAGCCTCAGTGCTACGCATGCCCAGATCCTGAGAAGCATTCTAATTTGCTCTGATACCATTCTCTCGAGTCACATATCCACACAAGCTGCAGAACTGCAATGAACCACAAAAGGGCCAGAGACCTAAGGGGTCACTCCCAGCCCCCTCCAACTGGGGTTGCCCAGAACCCTGACTCTGGGCCTGGCTTCCAAGAGGAAAGGCAAAGGAGCAAGGAGGAGGCCACATCCTTCCTGACTGGTTGGGGGCAAAGCAGTGTGAGTACAAACTGTCCATTTCCAAGTGGACTTGCGCCAACCCTGGGCACTGGCCAACTTCAAAGATCATGACCGGCTCCAGACTGATTTGATGCCCTGCTGGGCTCCAGTCCCACTGTGTGACCTTGGGCCAGTTGCTTCACCTCTCTAGGCCTCTATTTCTTGACCTACAAATGGGGCCTTTGAGAGGGTGGAGCTGCATCCCTTCCCCCCAGCCCAAATTCACAGACAGTGAGCTTGCAGCGGACAGCAGTTTTTCATACTGCCCATGATGCTCTGCCCTTGGTATGATCTGGCGGTCAGCCTGCTTTAGGGAAGGCTCTTTTTCCAGGGCCAAACTCCCCAGAAACAGCTAAGAATTTGCCCACTGGCCTACAGGACACGCTCTGTATTTCCCTCTCCTCTTAGCAACAAGAAGGTGGAGGATGCAAGTGGCATAACCACATCCACTAGTGACCCCGGGACCCTCTGCCTTGTGCCCACTCCACTGGCTCTGCAGAAGTCACCCGTCCTGCCAAGGATGCCAATTTCAAGGCTAACGATCAGATCGGCACAGGCTTGGGTTCTTGACACTGACCCTCTCCCACACGAGTCCATCGCTGGGGGGAGCTCAGGGAGGCCGGCCGGCAAACACACGCCTTGGATTCTCTCAGCTGTGGATGTAGGTCTGGGAGCATCATTTTTAGGCCAGGAGCAGCCTGAATGCACTTGCAGAGTCGTGGGGAGACCCATGGCTCAGTGAATCAGGCTGGGACATTGCCCGCTCCATTTCCTGTTGGCCGGAGGCCACGATGGCTGGGCAGTGAGTGCCACAGCCAGCGGCTACCTCGCTCTCCCTCGGAGTCCGGCAGGGTCGGTGGAGCTGGGGTCTGGGCAGTGGGGCCAGGCTATATCTATCCCTCAACAGACACAGAGCAGTAGCAAGGTGCAGGTCACAGTCACGCTCATCCAGACAGTCACGCTCATCCTGCAGAGACAATGTCTTCTTTTTATACGTCTGTGTGTTCTACACACCTTCACTGTAATGTAGACTTTATAAAGGGAGCGTGAAACAGGATCACCAGCTATCTTGTTAAAAGCCACACTCTCGCTCAAGCACTTCCCGTGGCTCCCATCACCTGAGAGACCCAGTCTTCCAGACACACTCCCACGGGGCCGGGACTGACTCACCTGCGCTCCCGCAGCCTGATGCTACAGCCTTGCAGCACCTGCTCCTCTACCTGCAGTGGCCCAGCCTCTGCACTGGTGCGCTCCTCTTCCCTCTGCCTGGTATGCCTCTGGGCTTCGTCATTGCTAAACATTGCTTAACAAATCCCTACTTGTCTCTCAAGACTCATGGCAAATGCCCCACCCTCCCCCATCTAAACCCACCTCTGCCTTCACAGGGCACATCAACCACTCTAATTAGCTACAGGTAGTCTCACGTTTCCCCAGGTGTCTCTGAGTCCACTGAAGACAAAGAGCATCCTGCCAGGCTCCATCCCCACACCATCCTTCCTGGTGGGCTCTTAGTGACGGCCTGGTCCCTGCATCCACTGCAGGAATGTGCAAGATGGATGCTAAGAGTGAACATGCTTCCTTCAGCAAGATTCAAGGAAAAGCACCTACTGTGGGCAGGACCCAGGAGGGTCTGAGGTTTGCATGGCCTTTTTCAAGCGATATACTGCCAGGCAGACTGGCTTCAAGGGACCCTGAATTGACGTTGTGTGTTGACCCATCTAAGATCATCTTTATATCTTCCATCTCTATACCAGGTCATGCACTCAGCTCTGCTTGGAGACAAATCTTACTAAGTGGTCCAGCTTTCCCTCCTACTCAGCACACAATATTTCTGAGTGTGGTTTGCTTCATGCAGGCCCCAGGAAAGCCACTCTGATAAACCTTCCACCTCTTCCTCGGTAGAAGACGGAGGCCAGAGGACTCCAGTCCAGGCCTCACTGGTCCATCTGCATGAAAGCAAGAGCCAGCGTCAGAGACGAAAGCAAGCAGACGCCAGATCCGCTGCGTCTCCTCCCGCGTATGGGGGCCCTGCAATGGTGCCTGGACATAGCTGGTGCTCTGGGCATATTTCTGGAAGGAAGAGAAGGAGGGACAGCAAGCCCCCACCCCAGGATTAACTGTGGCTGAAGGAACATCTCGCCCAGTGGAAGGAATGGAATCAGGGTCTTTCTAGAAAAATTCCTCTGGAAGAGAACTCCAGACCCAATTCGATGACCCCATCAGGGATGAATCGCCCTATAATACGGTGCTCTGAGTTAAACGGCTGTTCCTAAAACAATGCGTAGTGGCGGAGGGCCTGGAAGCTGAGACTGGCCCTGTGAGTGTGACAGCATCACCTGGACAAGCTTTCAAAGCCATCGGGGCACGGAGCATGGCAGCTCATCAGGGCTGCTCCCCACCTGCTGAGCCCCCTTCCCCTCCAGCCCCCAGCTCCCTTTGGCTCCTGGAGAGTGACAGGCAGTTGTCAGGGTTTCAGGAACAGCATGGAAGCCAGTGTGCAGCTAGAAGGGGAGAAGCAAGGGGTGGGGCAGGCAAGGTCGTGCAGGGCCCTGGAGACAGCTCCTGTCAATGCTCTCGGGGACACTGGCGAGCTCCCAGCAGAGAAGACCGCGATCCTTTAGAAGGCTCCCTCCACCAGCGGCTGGAAAGCAAACTGTCGAGGGTGGTGGGGAAGCAGAACAAAAGGTTGTGAGACAGATAAGAGCCACCAGGGTGGAGGTGGAGAGACAGGTCAGCATGAGTCAGGCGCCGTATTCTAGGTGTTTGGGGGCAGGAAGGGGCATGAGTGATCAACCACCTGCAAGAGCCAGGGGGTCTTACCTGCTTATTGCTCCTGAGCTAAGAAGTACGGGGAGGGTGCTAAAAATACAGATTCTGGGCCCCCACCTCTGAGGTTCTGACTCAGTAGGTCCACAACAAGACCCAGGAATCTGTATTTTAGTAAGCTCCCCAGATGCTTTCATGGAAGTGGCCCCACTGTATCCCACTTGGGAAAAACCCTACGTTATGACTCAATCCTTGAACCTAACAGCCAGCGGAGAGTCAAAGTGGGATGGAGGCTTGTCCCCAGGGGCCCAGGTGAGATGAGAGGGGGAGCCGGGCTGACAAGCAGGCCCCCTGACTCCCAGGCTGGGCCCTCCTCACTGGCCTCCTTGCTCTGCTGCAGATGGACAGGGGTGCCCTCCCAGGCCTACAGGAGCAACGCAAAGATATACTGCCGCTGTCCATCGTCTACCAGTTTGGCCCCAATGCCCAGCAGTGCCTAGACAGAGATGGTGTACAACAGATTTTTGTTCGGCCATTGATACCAACACCTGTCCGATGGGAGATTGATGGGGGCAGATCTCAGTGATCAAGCAGGACCAGGGAGGCACACAGGATGGAAGAGATGGCAACACTCCTGGACAGATGGACAGGGCAGCTCTCCAACTCCACAGGGGTGTCCTGGAGCAGGCCAAGGACAACCAGACCTCGTGGAGAAGCAACCTCAGCATCTACAGAGATTTTCGGACCCATGTAATCTCAGTAAAACTGAAAAGCCTCAGCCTTCCCTTATAGTGAACAAGTGTATCCTTCCACTTCTGCCTTCCAGGTCGAGAATGCAAGCTTCCATGTCTATCTTTAGAGTTTAACACTGCAAAGCCAGGCTAACTCTCTTAGAAGTTTTCATTACAGCCCTTTCACCAAGTTAATAGGAACATGTGCTCATAAACTGTTTCCAGTTTAGGCATGATGCTCTCAAGGCACATTCACTTTATTTAAAAAAGGACTTGTCAATATCAGTCATTAAAAGATGGTGACTGTCATTATCATCTATCTTCTGAATTTTAAAAAAATCAAGACTCTTTCAATGAGGAAGGGGGCTCATGTTGAGGCCAATGTAACTTGTGTGGTTTATCTGTGGCAGAATGAGACAGTCTTGGTCAGGCTCCCAGACTATATTAACAGATACAGGCTCAAAAGCTGGGATGATGAAAAAACAGGAAGCCCTGGGCATTCCTTATGTGTGCTTCTGCTTGGAGGTGCTAAATGAGGCATACAGAGTGGCTCATCACACTTTATTAGGAAACTGAAGCCAGTGAGAATACACAGACCCTCCCCAACACCCTATCTGACCTGTGATTCTGGTTTCAATGATGCTGAGTGCAGAAGCATTCAGCCTAGCAAATACTAAGACAAGTCCTCAAAGTCTACCAGAAGGGTTTACAAACGTGCAGGCTTTTTAACCCCATGTAGGATTTCATTTACACTTGTCACAAGCCACATACGAAGATGGCATGAGACATCTAGAATTCTTCAGTAAATTTATTCTGTGATTCTCGATGCTGAAATGGATGTTAGATCAGTTCTACTTATTGGGCCCCAAATAACTGTTTGCAGGAATCACCAGTCAGAGGCCAGGGACTTTACTGCCTTCTTGCTTCACCCCCCAAAGCCTCTGTACTGCCACTTTTGCATTCTCTGTCACTGAATAACCATATATTAAAAATCTGGCCCAGAACTGAAGCTACCAGGAATCTGTTATCAAGGTTTGGGTACAAAAGGTAAAAACTCTATGGGTCTCACTGGGGACAAACCATGTAATTTCTAGTTCACCAAATCAAAAACAGTGCTGGCTGCTAAGACATTTTGGTACTTTACCAATGACAGATGAATCACAATTGAGTTTTTCAACTCAATCTGCCTGCTTTTTCTCATTAATCACCTATCACAAATCTCAATGCTCTTGGCATATAAGCCATTTAGGAATCCAGAGGAGATGGAGGGAGGGTCCTTTTTGTTAAGACATCACTTGCTCTCATGTGGGCAAGGCCAGAATCGGTGCTGAAAGGAATTTAAACTGATGGTGAAGACAGTCAGCTTGAGTATCATTGCTAGAATGTAAGGATGGGTGATTTCAATGAGCTCCCTTTAGCGTCTGTGTAAACTTGTGCGTTGCAGACGGGATTCTGGAGTCTCCTGTCCTGGGTGTGGATGACACTCTTCCAGATCTGTGGAGCTATCAGCAAAGACGGCAACAGCTACACTGACGTGGGTGGGCTTCCGCATGCTCCACCAAGTTTCAGCTATGACTGCATCTCTATTCCAGGGCTTGAAAAGTTCTTGAAAGTGACATTCCCTCCTCCAAGCCCTGGAAATTCTTAAGAGCTGGAGGTGGACCTTTATATGTTCCTCCTACTTCCTTCTCTCCTTTGTTGTGTGGGGGAGGATTAACCCGTGTGGCATCCTGGAAGCGGAGTCATACTCATTTCGGAAGCTTCTGTTACATAACTTTTAGTCTGTGTCCCTTTTTGTGAGGTGCAGGCTGGCACTGCCTTTCAAAATCTCCCACGTGTCAGCCTGTGATCACCCCAGGTTGACATGGGATCTACAGAGTTGTTTTAGCTTCCTCCAAAGAACCACCAACCCTAACCTTTATAGGGTAATACTTGACTTACTTCTAATTATCTTTCGAAGCTAATACATTCGATACAGAGTTCAAAGAAACTCTTGAATGCAGAAGTCTTGCAAGAACTGGATAGCTCCCCACCCCCACCCATGTTACCTACATCAGAGCTACATGCCCTCTCTGTGCCATGGTGCTATTTAGAAATTTGACAAGAAAGACACAATTTGCTTTCCAGACACACTGCAGTACCCGTGGAAATGAAGTCTGAGGGGCAAGGGCGGGGGTGTGTTTTCAACCCCAGCCCTTGAAATCGTGCTTTTTTTCTGCCATTCCATAACTGTGTGACCCTGAGTGACACACTGCAGCTCTCTGAGTTCGGGCTTTGAATCTAGAACAGGGGCTCATAAGATCTACTTTGCAGCAGAGTCGAGAGGATTAAATGTGTAAAGACTGGTGGTTCCTTTCTTTTACCCTCTTTATCTGACAACAACTGCAGCTTCGCAAGGAATGCTGACCTCTGACCGCAGACTGCTTAAGTGTGACAAGCCAGCCTGTCCAGGGAACCCAGCAAAAACACCACTGCCAAATCGACAAACTTCTCACCATTTCTCAGCTTCAGCTGAATTCAAGGCTCTAATTAAAGTACTTTCCATTTTCGAAACAACTGCAAACGGTAATTACACACTTACCCTCCTACCTTCCAGGAACAGCCTGAAAAGACTATGGAGAAACCTCCACGGCCCCTGGACCTCAAGCTATACAGTCAGACGTGACACTTCTCCTACTCCATGGGCCCAAATTACGTAAGGGCTCCTGCGGCTCCTGGCACAGGGACCCTAGAGAGGGTCCCGGCTCAGCCCTCTCAGATGCGTGCCGAGACTCCACCCCGCAAGGCACCCTGATGGGGAAACTGGCATCACTGTTTCTGAGATGAAAAGTTGTTTCATCACATACTCAGAGTAGTGCTCCCCCTTAGGATAATCAGACGATTGTTTATAATGGCCCGTTCTTACTGTTTATACGGATGTTTAATAGGAAACGTTATGTAACCTTAAAGCACAGAGCATTCTGGAGCTATTAATAACCAGCTGCATCTAGATCCCGAGGACTCTTCGGGCTTAAGAGTTGAAGAGGACCTCCTGGCACTAATGCCCAGGGACACAGAGACACATAAACATACAAGCTCACAGCACAGACGTAAATGAAGACCCCAAGAATGGGGATGACTCGTCCAAGGTCACAAAGCCAATTAACAGAGTCAAAACTAATTCCCAGGTCTCCTGGCCTCTGAAAGATGTTTCTTTTCTCTACACACCCCCGCCTCACCCCATAAGTACCTGTGTACATCCTAAACCCTGTACAAGTACCACAGTGTCCAAACTGGATTCTCACAAGGCAGGAGCTAGTCAGCCCCAATCAAGAGTTCCTAGTCTAAACACTCCAGTTAGAAATGGGAGACTCATGAGGAAATGTCTTGTCATTCATTTGTGATAAGACTCCTCCTGCTCTCTCAACAGAAACGTGAGGCACTGAAATATATTTGAACATGAGGCCATTATAGGTGTGGTATGGAAGAGGTCCGCTTTAGAGATTTTCCAGAAAAGAAGTAGGTTTAAGACAAAGCAGAATTGAAAATGGAGATTTTGTTCTCAATCGCACACTTTCCCACCAGGAAGGTTTAAAAAAAAAAAAAGAGCAAAAAAAAAAAAAAAGAGCAAAAAAAAAAAAAAAAAGAGAGAACTGATGAATTAAAAACTAGATGAGGAACAAGGGTAACATTTTCCTGTGAAACTAAGCTTTGGGTAGCAACAGCGTGATATATGACACAAAAACTGTTCTCTCATAATTACATTATCATTTTCAAAAGTAACTCCATGAAAATTGTTTCCCTGCATTCATTTTTATTCAAAACCTCACCCGTTAGACATGAGGCGCTAAAACACACAATGCTGGGAGGATTAACATGCCTGCACAAGACGCATTACTTACCATTCACAGACCCTGCAGCTTGTCAAAAATAAAAGCTCTGCTCTGGTTCTGTGAACAACAAACAGTCATAAAACCCACTGGGAGCTTAGTTTCTGGGGAAAAAGGTGGGACACGCTTGCTTCATTGGAGATTCAGTAATACTTTAAAAGGTTCATTAATCCAGATCTTTAAAAGACCTATGACAACTCCATTAAGAGCCCATAGGTCAAGTTGATGAATTTAGCTGTAATCAACAGGCAAAGACTAAGTCAAGGTCTAAACAGCCTTGTGGCCTGTTTCATGTGACAAACCCTCTGAATAGCTGCTGAGGCAAGCGCCACCATTCGCTAATACAATCAGCAAACAGTGCAGAGAAGAGTATCTAAAAATCACTTTATTTCCTGGCATTACTGGGTTAGTCGGAGAAGGTTTTACCTTGCAACTACGATGGATTCCTTCTGGAAAGAACAGGCAGGCTCACCAGCTGGCCGCTTTCAAGCCGGCTGAACATTCAGTCGATGTGCTGTATTTCATCAGTTCTTAGAGCTCACTGTCATCTCTCCAAATGCAATGCCTAACCTGCCCCATCACCCCAGTCTGGCACCTTGGGACGTTTGACAGCTATCACGCTTTAGCCCAATAAATAATCCACTAAAGCACGGCCCGGACTTCACCTCCAGTGGATGCAACCTGAATTCTGCAGCTCCCTCGGGCACCACGTCCTGCTCCTGGAGATCAACAACCTATTCAGTGTGGAGTTATCCATCCAAATGTATGTGTCTGACTAGCTCACACACCTCAGCTCTAGCCTGTGACCCACCCTTCTCCCACTTGAAGAATCATTTCATTGGAAGGGATCTGAGGGTTCATCTAGTGTAACTCTTGACATTTTACTATCAGGGAAACCGATGGCCCTTCCCTGCCCTGACACCAGGACCATCCAAGTCCTGTAGACAACCAAGTCCAACACTTGCTGACTCAACTGATTAAACAAGCTGTTCAGATGAGGACCAAACGACTCTGTGTGGCTTCCCCCTTGAGGGTCGCTCTAAGTGCACTAGGAAGACAGTTAAGAGCAGCAAAACCAGAGAGCTGGGAGCAAGAAAAGGCTTCCAATCTACAAGAAAACCCCCTCTCCTTTTCTTCTGGATTGAGCTGTGGGAAGTTCTGCTGACAAGGAGGGTTGGCAAACATGAGCCAAGATGAAATTTCCAACAGGGCTGATTCCTACACAGTGGCCATCTGGGATCAGCTGGTTAAGTAACCATCTCCAAGACTTACACAACCAGGGGCAAGAGCCTTGATGAGCCCTCATCCTTTAGAAAGGTTCAGGACTCAGTTCTGAGGCCAAGCATGTGCTAGGCACACACAGCGCAGAAGCAGCACACAAGAGGATCCCAAGGCCCACCTTTGTCTCCTTTAAGTGGCCTGGGAGAAAAAGAATAAAAGAAAGAGAGCACCCAGGGGAACGTCTCTTCCTCCCACCTGAACAGAAGTGGCCGAGCACTTAACAATTCACATTAAGGCCGAGCAGTTGTATGATGAAGGGAGGGATGAAAACATACATGCCACCAGCGATTTATGTCATCCGAGCAGATACTCATCAGCACAAGCATTTTCACACAGGCGCAGCAACTCCAGACAAAAGCAGGTAGTAGGAGAACTGGGACAGGTGTGTTTGTTACAAATGGATTAGCTCTCCAGGGAACGGGAAAGAGCTTCCTGGTTGCCAATCTGTGGTCTCCCTGGTTTGCACTTCCCGGCCCTGTGACCTTGACTAAGTCATCAACCTCCCCGGGCCTCAGTTTCCTCATCTGAGCCAGAGAAGAAGGGGAACCCACTTCCTCGGGTGGTTTGGAGGCTCCCTGCCCTGCACAGCCTGGACACCCTTTTCCAGGTCACTATATATGAGTCGTCTCCTTCCCACAATAATAAGACTGAACCCAGGTTGCCTATGTCATTATCTCGACCAAACAGGTCTCCTGCCTGCGTGTCGAGCCCGTATCCACCTCCCCGATGGCCGAGGAAGGCACCAGGTCTCGAATGCAGCCCGGCAGTGTTTGGCCTCCAGGCAGGGCTTGGGAATGGGGGAATACAGGGGTTCAATCGGAAGCGCTGCGGTCAGGCTCTGGGTGAGTCGGGGCCAGGCAGGGGCTCAGAGGCGGCCTCCGGGGTCCATGGCAAAGGGGCTTTGTTCCGGTGGCGGAGGGCCTGGCTTACCGAGCAGCGCATCCGGAGGCGGGCGGGGGGGCGCGCAGGGCACGCAGCAGAGCCACAGCCCGGCCGGAGCCCGGGGCGCCCGAGCCGAAGGAAGGCGAAGAGGAGAAGGAGGAGGAGGAGGAAGACGGGGTGGAGAACCGGGAGGCGGCCGCCGGCTCCCGCCTCATTCTCCCGGGCACCGCCGATCCGCTGGCCGCCGCCTGCTGGGGCTGGCCGCCCGGCGCCGGACTCCGTGCGCGCGGCTCATG
>SJXQ01001436.1:0-42828 GCA_006408695.1 Aepyceros melampus | reverse complement strand
TATAAGAGACAGGGTAAGGGGCAGGCTCTTGAAGGGCAGGTAAAATGAAACACTCTCCTGCCTAGAAAAGGAAGCTTTAGGTCTGACTCTTTCCTTTCCAACGCCCATTTTAATGTTGTTATCAAAAGAATTCCACCAGCCACACTAAAGAAGAGGTGAGAGACTTGGAATCAGGACAACAGAAGAGAGAGAGGACCCTGGGAGAAAAGAAAACAGATAACTTGGAAAGAGGGTATTATCACCTTCAAACAGCTGAAGTGAGTGAAAGTCGCTCAGCTGTGTCCGACTCTTTTCAACCCCATGGACTATAGCTTGCCAGGCTCCTCTGTCCATGGAATTCTCCAGGCAAGACTACTGGAGTGGGTTGCCATTCCCTTCACCAGGGAATATTCCTGATCCTGAGATCGAATCCATGTTGCAGACAGAATCCTTACTGTCTGAGCCACCAGAGAAACTTCAAACAGCCGAAGGTCTTTCTTCTCATAGGAAAGGTTGCCTTAGATTTTATGTGTGGCCCCCAAATGTTGAGCTGAGCTAGCAGAGAGACAGTTTTTCTTCAGGACAAGGAAGACTAACACTTAGATCGATGAACTAAGGCTCACAGCCAGCCATATCTGGCCCTCTGACTGCTCTCGTAAACAGTTGTATTGGAGCATACCCTGCCCATTCATTCATGTATTGTCTATGGTCCTTCCATGCTACAAGAACAGAGTTGAGTGCTGCAGGGACTGTATAGCCCATTAAGCCTAAATAATTCTGTATCTGGCCCTTTGAGAAACAGTTTGCCAACCCCTGAGTTAGAGCAACCCAGATACCAAGATACCAGATACAAAATACCAGAGGATGAGACGGTTGGATGGCATCACTGACTCGATGAACATGAGTTTGAGCAAGCTCCAGGAGTTGGGGATGGACAGGGAAGCCTGGCATGCTGCAGTCCATGGGGTCGCAGAGTCAGACACGACTGAGCAACTGAACTGACTAACCGACAGAGATACCAAGTGTCTGAGCAAACTCTGGGAAAAGTGAAGGACAGGGAAGCCTGGCGTGCTGCAGTTCATGGGGTGGCAAAGAGCCTGGCATGACTTAGCAACTCAACAAGATACCAAATGAGGTGCCTTGGGAGGTGGGAAGTTCCCCATCACTTGGGGGTATTCAACAGAAGCTGAAGTCGTGTTAAGCAGTGATGTGGCTAAGAGTCCAAATGACCATTGAGGTCCCTTTGAGATCCTAAGAATCCAGCAGTTAATGACAATTACTCACATTTCTTCAGTGCCCGCCGATCATGTAGTCACAACTATCAGAGAATAAATCCATCTTCAGGGCAGCCTCAGTAGGACATCAGGCCTACAGTGTTTCATCACCAGACCTGAAGTCCATCAAACAGAGCGATGGCTTCCTCTGCCTGTTTAATATAAGACAGATGATAGGCAGATTCAGGCAATTATCTTCCCTGGTGGCTCAGATGGTAAAGAATCTGCCTGCAATGCAGGAGACCTGGGTTCAATCCCCGGGTCATGAAGATCCCCTGGAGAAGGAAATAGCAACCCACTGCAGTATTCTTGCCTGGAGGATCCCATGGATAGAGGAGCCTGGCAGGCTACAGACCATGGAGTCACAAAGAGTCAGGCATGACTGACCGACTAACAAGGGTGAACCTCTTCAGGAAGTCTTTACACCCAAGCCTCAGTTACAAGGAAAATGCATTCACATATACTCTTGCTGATGAATGAAGGTAGATCGTTTCTGGGCCACAGATGTACCCACAAGGCTCACATGTTACTGTGTGTTTAAAAGGAATTCCCTATGAAATAAACTAATTTAGCTTTGGTAGGCTTCTGTTGGGCTTCCCAGATGGCGCTAGTGGTAAGCCAATGCAGGAGAGTTAAAGGGACATGGATTCCATCCCTGAGTGAGGAAGATTCCCTGGAGAAGGACATGGCAACCCACTCCACTATTCTTGCCTGGAGAATTCCATGGACAGAGAGCCTGGCAGGCTACAGTCCATAGGGTTGCACAGAGTCGGACACGACTGAAGTGACTTGCATGCACGCACAGAAGCTTCCATCAGGGTCCTCAGGGACGTCATTCAGAACACTCAGTGCCAGACCTTGAACTGGACAGAGCAGCTGCCCTTGAAAAGCTGGTGGCCTGCGCCCCAGCTCGCTCGGCCAGAATGTGATGAATATCTGGTAGATCCCAAAGGCAGGGAGAGACTCACTCGGCCAGGTGCACTTATCCGGCAAAGCAACGTTGCTGCACAGCGCTGTTAACAGAAATTTGTTTTCTTTCCAAGTAGAATTGCAAAGAAAAGCAAAATGTTCTCTTTAGAGGGGGAAGAAGTCTGTGGCCCTTTCACTGTCTTGTCCTCAGCTAGATTATATATAAACAGGGTCAGTTCCCCTACCTCAGACTGTCTTGCAAACACCGTGATGGACACAGGAAACATTTTTATGCAGTAATCCACAGCCTGTGTGCAGAAGCAAAGATTTTCCAGCCAGACAAGGAGAAGGACCCCTTATGAAGTGCATTGGCAAAGACTAACTTGATTAAATACAGTTCTTAATGACCACACGAAGGACTGCTTTCTGATCCTTCCTGGCCCAGACCAGTTCACATCGTGGTGAATTCCAGGTACTGATTTTCCTAAAGCCTTTGTCACTTGCCTTGAGTTTTCATCCCTTTCCCCAATCAAAATAAAACAACAGCGGCAACAAACTCATTTCATGGTTTCCATTTTGAATTTTTCTTGCTGCTGCTTTGCTTTCAGGTGACAGATAATCAAGGTATGCACTGAGAGGTCGCCTTTGGCAGAATTCCCCAGTCGAGAGACAGACACCCCTAAGAGCTTTTTCCTGAGAAGCATTCAGATGTGATTCAAGCTCTGACGCATCCATTCTCAGACACTTAATCACGCTCAAAACCCATTCGAACCAAAGTTTTGCTAGCTCTCCGGCTAGGGGGAATCTTGGTGTTTACATAGAATTTTAAAAGAGCAGAGAGAACGCTTGGAGACTCCACCTGGCGATAAACAAAAGGGATGCCTCGGAGAAGCCTCTCAGCGTTCTCACCTTCACAGGCATCCCTAAGCCACCTTACTCCTTTGTCATGTCTTTCTGTGATGTGGACTGTCTAACCTCAGTGCTGAGGCCACGTATCAAACCTCACCTCTGTTCCAGGCTCCAGAGCCCATGAACCTCAACTTTGCTCTATTTTTTTTTTTTTACCATCTGCCTTAGTCATATCTTGAATGGCACTGAATTCTTAAATGAGAGTTGATTGGTGTGTGTTTACAACAACTTACAGTGCAGGGTGCAAGGGACTAATAGCCTGGTCCCCAGATAATTATAAATAAAATGACTCCTAGATATTTTATTGATAGTTACCTGGTGTCAACATTCTTGGTTGCAGCTCCCAAGGTAAAATTTTAAAGTATTATTAAATTAATCTCCCCATGTACAGTCAAGTACACATTACCTTATTCCAAGGATTACTATATTAATGTAGTAATTTAGTTCTGCCGGGGAGATCTTCCCATAAAATAGACATTTCCATAAAATTACTGAAAATGTGAAGGTTGTTGAAGTCATTCATTCTTCCTTAGTTTCAACTATCCATAATGTTAATTGCTCTAAAAGCTGACAAATACTCTCCAATGACAGGGAAGCCATGGTCGTTAAGAGAGAACGTGCCACAGAGCTGATGTATGATCAGAGACCTTGAACCTGCCCCCTCCTCCACACACACCAGATTAAGCTCGTCATCTGCTACTGCTAGACAAACCATTGCACTGTCCCCTCAGTCATGTGTAAGAGAGAAATCACTCGCCTACAAAGAAGACAGAAGCTTTCGTACCTTGTCTTTCTGATCAAGATCCTTGCTAAGACTTTTTATTTGTTCCAACAAATTGGCCAGAAGCTGACCTGGCCTGTTGGAGACTGCCTAAAACCAAATCCTATTCAAGGAAGCTGGTTTCTTTGCAATCAAGTCCTCTAAACAAATAAAGAGTGAGGGGCTTCCAATCGTTTATGAAAAGATATCTTATAAAACACATGCGTGCTTAATTGCCAGGGTGATTACATGAATAACCATTTACGAAAATGTCCCAAGATGTTACACTGAGTTAAGAAACCTTTCAAAAGGAAGGATACACAAATTTCTGCTGAAGTTTTTTCATCGTGTTTACCATTACCACCATCTTCATCCTCATTACTAGCATTTCTCAAACCTCTTTTCTACTCCAGCCACTTTCACATATGTTATTTCAACCTAAAATTCACAGAAATGCTGCAAGTACATCTCTTTATCCCCATTAAACAGATAAAGAAGCAATGGCCCCAAGATTTTTAATCGTGGAAAATGTAAACTTAGCTGATGAATATTTCAGGTTGTTAGAAGTCATTAATTTAATGGTAACAGTAAAATATCTGATCAGAAAAGGCTTTAGCTAGTAAAATGCAATGTGCTCTGTTACATCAATGAACATACATGCAGAACTTTCAAGTAATAATTATTTCTCCCTTTTCAGAGTTACAAAAGAAACAGAGTCTGACTTAACTCTCTGCCTTCTAAATGGCTAGCATTTTTTAAATTATTGTTATTTTCAGAGTTTACCTCTCAGAATAATCACTGTGCTTACTTTTGAACAAAGAACAAATGTTCTTTCATTTCTTACCTGTCGTGTTCTAAACTATTAAGGTTTAACTGTCAACTCCCTGTTAAAGCATCATTGCAATCCATTACATTTTTAGAAACCATTGAATGTACAAGTCCAGAAGGTGCCTCTCTGTTCGCTTCCAGCCCATTCCAGTTTCCTGAAGTCCTTTCGAAGATCGCTCACTAACCGTGTTTCATAGCAGTTTTTATGTTAAAGAGCAAGTCTTGCAACTGGCTTGCTGCTGCTGCTGCTGCTGCTGCTGCTGCTAAGTCGCTTCAGTCGTGTCCGACTCTATGCGATCCCAGAGATGGCAGCCCACCAGGCTCCCCCATCCCTGGGATTCTCCAGGCAAGAACACTGGAGTGGGTTGCCATTTCCTTCTCCAATGCATGAAACTGAAAAGTGAAAGTGAAGTCGCTCAGTCGTGTCTGACTCCTAGCGACCCCATGGACTCAGCCTACAAGGCTTCTCTGTCCATGGGATTTGCTTGAGCAGGATGGAAAAGGTGGATGCAAGTATAATCAGTAAAAATGAAAATGTGTTTATTTGTTGCCATTTTAGAGGTGGCTGGCATCCTCTGTGTGTGTGTGTGTGTGTGTGTGTGTGGTAAGAAAGAGAGGGAGAGAGAGAGTGTATATGCTTCATCAAATAGCTGGAGAAGTTATAAAGGAGGAGAGATGCAAATTGATAGTACAGAAAGCAGCAGGCAGCAATGGGTCTCTCGTGATGACTTTGAGTTAATACTCCTCCGGGGAAGACGGAACAACAACAACAAAAAGAAAGCACACGTACAGCAAATTCTGTCCTACAGAGTTAAAAACTGTCGGGTCAGCCAAGCTTTTCTGGCAAAGCAGTACAGAATATATGTTTACCTTGTTAATTTTAAGTATTACAACTGGACAGTGACTAATATCCAAAGGTTATAATCTGCGTTGGGAGTTAAGTATGATGGAAGAGTGATCAAGAAAATGCAAAGATATTTTTTTTTCACAGTAACTTGAGAAAACACTGCCTTGAAAAGCTAGTATAACATTGCACTTCTGCCCTCAATATAAGATAAACTAATATGTACCACAAATCCAACCACAGTACTGGACCCAGGAATTTCTTTGGTGCAGTGTTATTGAGAAGCCTGTACAGTTAGGGCCGACCTGGGGAAGTGCAGGGCGTAAGGCATCTAGAGGTTTTTTTTTTTTTTTTCCCTGTTCTGGAGATAAATTTCTGGGAGCAGTTCATGGAGCCATATTGATTCATATGTGTGTATTCAGTCACTAAGTCTTGTCTGGCTCTTTGCGACCCCATGGACTGCAGCCCACTAGGCTCCTCTGTCCATGGGGTTTTTTCAGGCAAGAATACTGGAGTGGGTTACCATTTCCTTCTCCAGGGGATCTTCCCAGCCCAGGGATTGAACCCACGTCTCCTGTGTCTCCTGCACTGGCAGACGGATTCTTTACTCCTGAGCCACCTGGGAAGCCCGTTGATTCTTTCACTAAGTGGCCAATATGCGCAGCTTGTAAAAATGTATTGATGGCTATTTTCCTTCATGCACGGTTGATGTGGTGGCTGGGGCAGCAATGGTGGTCACCATCAGTGGACCACCGACCAGCAGACTTGCAGAAAGCTGGCCTTGCACGCGTCGTTTTAATGAATCCTTCTACCAGATTGAGAGGTGGTTTGGGTATTACCCTCCATTGTAGAGAAAAACACACACACACACACACACAGAGATCAGTGGTACTAAGTCGCTGCCTTAGTTATCCATTGCTGTGTAACATATTACCATAATGCCATGACTTAGAACACATATTTATTATTTAATAGTTATTGTAGGTCAGAAATATGGGCATTGCTTATATGGCTCCTCTGCTTTCGAGGTGTCTCACAAAACTGCAACAATGTGCCCATCAGGGCGTATCTCATCTGAATGCTCAACTGGGGATGTAGTCACTCCAGAATTTGTTTGCTTTATTCCACACTGTTGTTGGCAGAACTTATTTATTTTTTTTAAAGGTTACTTTCCACTTTACAGTTATTAAAAAATATTGGCTATATTCTTTACGTTGTACAATTTATACTTGAGCCTACCCAATAATTTCTGCCTCCAACACCCGCATCCTTATTTTACCTCTCCCCAACCCTACTGGTAAAATTTAGTTTGTTCTCTATATCTGTGAGTTTTCTTTTTGATTATATTCACTACTTTGTTGTACTTTTTAGATTCCACATGTAAGTCATCTCGAAGAGTATTTGTCTTTCTCCATCTGATGTATTTTACTAAGCATAATGCCCCCAAAGTCCATCCATGTTGCTGCAAATGACAAAGCTTTCTTCTTTTTCATGAGTGAATAGTGTTCCAATTGCAGAGAAGGCAATGGCACCCCACTCCAGTACTCTTGCCTAGAAAATCCCATGGATGGAGGAGCCTACTGGGCTACAGTCCATGGGGTCGCTAGAGTTGGACACAACTGAGCAACTTCACTTTCACTTTTCAGTTTCAGCATTGGAGAAGGAAATGGCAGCCCACTCCAGTGTTCTTGCCTGGAGAATCCCAGGGACAGGGGAGCCTGGTGGGCTGCCGTCTCTGGGGTTGCAGAGAGTTGGACATGACCAAAGCGACTTAGCAGCAGCAGCAGTGTTCCATTATATATCTAATTCCTTTTGGGAAACCTGTCTACACTTTGACAGTTCCCACACATGAGACCCACATTGCCATGAATGAATGAAAACCAACATGAGCAGCAGCTATGATGCAGGCACGTGACCTGGGCTTTTTCAATCACATCCCCACATGAGAACTGGATGTGGAAGTGTTACATGAGGCATCAGTCTAGATCACAACCCAGGAGATGGTGTCTACAGGCACAACAGAGGGGAAATCTATTCCTCTGGGGCAGCTTCTGGTATCCAGCCTGGGGTGATTGGTGCCAAGTGGTGGGTATTGGCTATTGTGGCATTCTGGGGTGCTCAGTATTAGTTGTGGCTATGTGGTTTCTGAATGCATGCTGTCTTAACCCCATGAGATAATGAATGGAGTCGAATCTTTGATTTTTCAATAAGAACGCTGACCAATATGACAAATTTTTCCAGCCCTGACAGATTTTTTCAGCGTCCCTCTTGGCACTTCCCCACACCCTCTGTGCTGTGATTGGACTGCATTAAAAATATTCGAAGTCACCAAATGCTCCATTCTTTCTTTGAATCTTGGGCTTCTCCACATGATATTCCCTGTGTCTGAGATATTCTATCATGCATGGGTGCTTCAGCTGTGTCCCACTCTTTGCAACCCTATGGACTGTAGCCCATCAGGTTTCTCTGTCCATGGGATTCTCCAGGCAAGAATGCTGGAGAGAGTTGCCATTTCCTCCTCCAGGGGATCTTCCCGACCCAGGGATCCAACCCACGTCTCTTATGTCTCCTGCATTGGCAGGCAGATTCTTTACCACCAGCGCCAATTGGCTAGCCCTCAGACATTCTTACCTGCCCCTTGTTAACCTGGATTTCTCCTATTCAGTTTTCAGGTCTATCTTGGTGTTACTTTCCCTAGACATTCTTTCCTGACTGTGTGAATGGTCTGTTTTTGACCTAAACTGCAGCCCATAAGCTATTGCATTTTCATAAACTATTAACTCATCTACACCTATCCCTAGATTATGAGAAAACAACATGCTTATATTATTCACCCTTTGCAGTGGACAGCCACTGTTCTGCCATCCACACTTGCTCTTATTCTGGAAAATATTGTATCTAATTCTGTTATACTGGTATGAATGAGGCTGTTATCTTCTTGCTGGTTCCAATCCCCCTGGTAACTGGTAGGTTAGAAACCTGTTGCAAGCTGGTCAAATACAGCCTTTCATTAGGATTTTTTTTTTTAATTAATTTTTATTTTTTTAGTTTGTTTTGCTTTACAATACTGTATTCGTTTTGCTACACATTGACATGAATCAGCCACGACAAGAAGGGAGAAGAAGTGAGCTTCAGATCCACCCAAATTCAAGATTTTGAGATGTGAGTCTAGGGATTTTAGAGGTCAAGCCCCGTGTGTTATTTATCTGTTGCACAACAAAAAATACCACAAACCTAGTGGTATAAAGCAACACACATTTACTATCTCAGAGTTCCTGTGGTTCATGAATCTGGGCACAGATTTCCTGAACTTCATCTGAGAGCTATAGTCAAGTGTCCATCAGTGACTGAGTCTCATCTCAAGGTTCAAATGGGGAAGGAACCCTTTCCAAATTTGTACGATTATTGGCAAAACTCAGGTCCTTGAAGCCTATAGAACTGAGGGTCTTGGTTGGTTGGCTGTTGCTGGCCAGAGGCCACCTTCTCTTCCTGCCTGCTTGTTGGCTGAGGTTGCTCTCAATTCCTTGCCACTTGAACCTTCCCAACATGTCCACTGGCTTCATCCAGGCCAGCAAGGGAAAATATACTAACAAGAAAGGTGTTACAGTCTTCTGTAATATAGTCTCAGACGTGACATCTCATCGCCTTTGCCATATCCTGATACTGAGAAGCAAGTCACAGGTCCTGCCCACGTTAAGGAGAGGTTATACAAGTGTTCAGAGGTTGGTCTTATTGAGAATCATCTTAAATTCTGCCTATCATACACATTCTGAGTAGAAAAACTCATCTGGAATAAAACAGAAGAAAAAAAGAAATGCTGAGGGTGTTACAGATTTTCATTCCAATTCTTCCTTAGTCCCAACTATAATCCTACAGGTTATCCCATTATGATTACCCTTTCCCCACATAAGCAAGTGTGTTTTTGTCTGTTCTAAACAAAAAGGTTGTAACTAATATATTGTTGTATTTTTAGAGCCTAGCACATACATGGAATATGATACATGACATTTAATAATGTTATACTGAATTAAATTGAGAAGTCTGCCACTTGTTCAAATATTAATATTTGGGCAATTTTAAGCCACCAAAACATAGGATGTTGGAATTTAGAGCCCTCTTGTTCAACTTGTTCATTTTACATTCTGGAGACATCGAGGTTGAGAGACAACGATTGAGTAATCTGTTCCTTATCACATAATTAGTCATATAGTAATAGAGTCAGAGCAGGGTTCTAAATGCCAACTCTGAGTCTGACCTTCCCAGGGAGGGGAGAAAACCATATCCTAAGGTCTGAGCCCTGAAGAATTGATGCTTCTGAATTGTGGGGCTGGAGAAGACTCTTGAGAGTCCCTTGAACTATACGGAGATCAGACCAGTTGATCCTAAAGGAAATCAACCCTGAATATTCATTGGAAGGACTGATGCTGAAGCTGAAGCTCCAATACTTTGGCCACCTGATGCGAAGAGCTGACTCACTGGAAAAGACCCTGATGCTGGGAGAGACTGAAGACAATAGGAGAAGGAAGCAGCAGAGGATGAGATGGTTAGATAGCATCATTGACTCAATGGACGTGAATTTGAGCAAACTCTGAAAGATAGTGAAGGGCAGAGGAGCCTGGCATGCTACTGTCCATGGGGTGCCAACACCAGGACACAGCTTGAGGACGGGACAACAGCGAAGGCAAGATGAGGTGTCATGCAGGACCACGGAGAGTAGTCACACGTGCTGGCCCTCTAAGCGTTTAAGCCTTGACTACTCAATGGTTTCCTGAATCCAGGCATTAAGGACTGAAATTAAAATATCTGATGTACCAAGTAAGAACTTAGCCGGGCGAAATTATCAGTTTTGATGTGATTAACAGTTTCAATGTGTACGAGAATCGTGCAGCACATCCCGCTCATGGCTGTGAGTACATCATTTTCCTTAATGCTTGTCAGACAAAGAATTTAGATGAGTTGCTATTTTTTAACACAGTTTCAGTAATTCTTGATAATCAATTTGTTTCAGAAAGAATTCAGCATTCTTGCAGTTCAATGATCTAAAAATATGCTCTAGGAAAAAAAATCATTTTATAGCCTAATGCAGAGTGCATGTCTTTTTCTTTTTTTTTTTTTTGCTGAATAATGTTCTTTGTTTCTGCAGAGTCATGTGCATTCCCCACTGGTTTGGTTCAGATAGTTAAAATAGTTGAAATGTTTTGCTTGCTCTTTTTAATACTTGAAGGGTGTCAGCGTGCATTTTGGCACAGCTGGAAATGGCCCACAGGGGATTCTCTTTGCAATATTTGGAAAAGGTAATCTCTCAAATTTGCTAGTTGTAGAAAATGGAACATGAATACTTTCAAATGAAAAATATTACCTGACTTAAATATCTCTGAATCTGTGGTTTTAGGGCACATTGAGTAGAAAAGTGTTTTGTAAACTTTGAGGCACTATACAAATGCTAGTTGCTGTTGTTAGAAATAACAGTATCATTGTGGTGGAATTTGCTATTAAGAGATGTAGAGGGATACCTTTTCTATTTGACACACACAAAAAGGGTAGCTGTCAGCTGGCTAAAATTTTGGACTTCAGTAGAAGTTGGGAGAGGAACATTACAGCACTCACTGGGTGAAGCTCACACTTGAGTTAGCAACGGTCAGGTTCATCTCCCCCAGCAGATGAACTCCTTGAAGTCAAGAAGTATGCTATTCATCTCTCTGTCAGCCCCTTCTCCACGCCAAGTATCAGACTCTTAGCAATGTTCCTTCCTTTGCAACGAATGCCTTTCCAAGCCAAGTCACCCCAAAGAATCAGTGCTGTATATTGTAGAAGGACTGACTTTGCTTCCTTCACCAAATTACATCTTGTAGCTTACTTTCCTTTTTCTTTTGGCTTTCTATAAGCCGTCAGAAGCTGTAAAACTCTAAAAGGATGCTAATTAGAAGCTAGTATAACTCACAGAGAAAGCTCTTTAAAATGGCAGACATGAAGATGAAACATGATAACAGAATTTGCAAAATGGGTCCTTACTTTACTATATCATGTGGCATTAAATACTTTTAACAGAACCACATCTTTCAAAAGCAGAGAGGTACTGCGGGCTGTTTCTATTGTACCTCTATAAATTGAAATTATTGGCCTGTATTACTGTTATCTGATAGAACAGGTTCAACCTCACAGTTTGGGAGGGAAGAAATGATCTGAATGTACCCTGAGTTTTTATTCTTTCTCTTTCTCATCCAGTTGTCAGCTCTGTAGAATGGAATCTCAAGAAGGCCATGATTTGTTGGCTGTATCTTTTACTAGCAGTGTGACCTTGGGCAAGAGATTGATGGAAGTTTCAGTTCATTCATCTGTAAAATGGGGATCCCAGGCTTGTCTCCGAAGCCTCTTAAGAGAATTGAATAAATCCATGTGGAAGCTCTGTGCAGTGTGGCAAGGACCTACCTCCTTCCTCCTCCCTTTCTTTTCCTCCTTCCTTCTTCCCTCTCTCCTTCCCCCATCCTTCAATTCTTCTTTCTCTACCTTAAAATCATTCTCAGGGCTTCAGCAAGATACATTCTCCCTGAAGGTGAAAGAAAGAATAAGAGGAGAAAAGGAGAGAGAAAGAAAAGCAAGATGGCAGTAGACCCACAGATTTGCAGACCTCCCTGGTTTGCTTTGTTGGCAGCAATAGCGTGGGTTGGAGAGGAGTCAGTGATGGGGGCACAGGTGGCCTTGACTGTGGTGTTGAGGGCCGACCACCTGGAGTGCAGCCTTGGCTCAGCCTTGACTGTCTGGAGACTTTGTGCAAGTCATTTGGCCTCTTTGAGCCTTAGTTTCCTCATCTGTGAAATGGGCATAATAGCTGCTGTCTCACAGAACATTAGATAATGGATATGACAGTCTTATATAAACTGTAAAACTCTACAAAAGTACCAAGGATTATTTGATTGTTAGTTAATAATGAACCCAAAAGCACTTGGAAAATCTAAATCCTACCCTCAAAAGGGAACATTTTCAAGCTCCCCCTTTCATTTTAAAGGTGCAAAACCATGAAATACCAGTGCATTGGCTAAGAGGTCTATTTTATATTCCGGTATTTGGGATGGGCTGTAATTGAAATTCATCATTAATGAAACTGATAATTAGGAATGGAAGTTCCATTTTTATTTCTCCAACCTACACTTTCTATTGCACGTCTACAGTTGGCTGGATTTGGGACTGGGCCCTAGAGATGGAGCAAGCCAAGGCTCTGGCCCCTTTACCCATCCCACCCCTCAAGATGAGTGGAAGAACATTTTCAGTAGAGGAGGGGCGAAGGATCTCTGAAGCAGAGGGCTTCTAGGGAAGCTGTAGGTCACAGCGGGGATGCTAGTGAGGACATTACTTGTAAGTGGATTCATTCTATCTTGAACCTAATAGGTTTCTTTTTCTTTTCTTTTCTTTTTTTTTTTTTTTTTACTAATTTTGATGTTGATTGCTAAGTGCCTAGGAAATAAACCTACTACTCACCACTTTATTGGAAAAAGTCTGTCTTCTTCATTAACCTCTGCATCCCTCGTGTCTTTCTAAATGAGCTCTACAGACACTAACCCATAGAATTTGAGAACTGGGAAAGGGCCTTAGAGACAACATATTCTAGTTCCCTCGTTTTACAGAGTGTGAGCCAAGACCTGGAGAGACCAGGTGACTCATTCAAGGTCACACAGTAAATTAGTAACAGAGTTGGGAATACAATCTAACCTCAGGCTATTTCCATGACTCCCAGCTGCTCCCAACTCTAAAATGTGTTCTTATCGTCCATGCTGCCAACAGCGTTCTTCCAAGTCACCATTGCCTGTTTTATTTTTTTCTTTTAAGAAATATATTGTCTTTTAAAATTATTTTGTTATTTTTAACATTATTTTATTATTTTTAAAACTAGCTTTCAGATGTACAACATAGTGATTCAAAATTTATATAGATTATACTCTTTTCAAGTCATTATAAAAGATTAGCTATATTCCCTGTGCTGTACAATATATCCTTATAGCTTATTTATTTTATACATAGTACTTTGTACTTCTTAATTCCCTACCTCTTTTTTGCCACTCCCTCTCCCATCTCCCCACTGGCAACCACTAGTTTATTCTCTATACCTGTGAGCCTGTTTCTGTTTTGTTATATTCATTCATTTTATTTTTTTTATATTCCACTGATAAGTGATAACATACAGTATCCATCCCTCTCTGTCTGACTTATTTCCCTAGCATAATACCCTCCAGGTTCATCCATGCTGTTGCAAATTACTGCCTGTTTTCTGAACTAATCATTCAGGATCCAAGGTTAAGCTAGTGATGACCTGGGTAACTTTCTTCCAAAGAAGACAGCAGTGATGAGAAATTGAGTTTGGCATCACAGATGAACACATTCTGGTTTGGTTATTTCGGGACAGCACTTTGCTTGGGGTACTTCATAGCACTCCAGAGCCCTGGGAAAAGTCTAAAACTAGTAAAATCTCTAGGTTTATTTTTCTTCCCCCCCCCTTTTTTTTTATCTCCACTGGGAAATGTTAGAACAGAGAACTGGAAGCCTAACACCAGGACCCAGCTCTGGGTCATCTCCTAATTTTCTGTATGACCATAGGCATATGTCACTGTGCTTTTTCATTCATTGATTTGGCCAGACAGTTTCACAGTTCATTTAGCCATTAAAATTGAGGGCCTCGTGCTCAGAATGGGGCAGACACTCACACATCCAACATGGACCCTGTCCTTGGCTAGCGCAGTCTCGTGTGGGAGCGGACACACAGCAGGTACATAGTGTCCTGAAGGTCCTGGGCTCATAGAAGGTTTGATGAAATGCACCTAATTTAGATGGGGGCGGGAGTGGGGGATGGCACTGAGATCCATGGAGGAAGTCACGAAAGAGGAGGAGTTAAATATAAGGAAGCCCTGAAGGATTAATAAGTAACCAGTGGATCTCAGAGGTACAAAATAGTATCCATCCATCCATCCATTTCTCTCTCCATGCATTTTATTGACAGATGTTAAACATCTCCTAAAGATCAAGGAATAAGGAGATGATAACCTAGTTTCTGTCCCCAAGGAGTGCCCATGACTTTGAGCAAAAGACTCTGGGGCCACAGAGGAGCATCTGGCTTCAGGGAACAGTAAGTCACTTGCTCTGATGGGAGCAGAAGCCCCTGTGAAGAAGCAGCAGGAGGAGACCCTAGAGAAGGAGACAGGGCCTTGTACCCCATGAAAGGCCTTAGGAACCATCATAGGAAATTCATGATGTCCCTGAAGGACCAGGAGGACGGTTTATGGGGAGATCAGCACAGGGGGAGGAGAAGGGCAGAGAGCCGCCTCGCCAGCCTGGGATCTGGGAAGCTCTCCCTGGTTGAACAGTGAAGGATGGATGGACGGGGGAAGGAGAGAGAAGAGCAAAGAGGGCAAGTTAGGAGACTCTTGCTGATGTCAGGGGGACTGCCAGGGTGACCTGGACGAGGGTGAGGGCAGAAAAGATAGAGGGGGCATCACTGAGCAGGAATCAGAAAATCTTATTTTACACGCCCCTGACACTAAGGAGAAAGTTAAGAGATAACAAGTCTCACTCGTGGTCGTGACCCTGTGTTAAGGCATCACCCATGAATCTCAGTCCCGGGGAAGCCGGACGTGCACCAGCTGCCAGCCGGAGCCACATGTTCCCCCCTCTGTTGGATGTGTTTCTTCATCAGTCACCCCTGAGACTTGAGCTGACGCTCCGCTGGCTTCAGCTGCGTGACCATCTCTGCTCTGCGTGCTGACAGCTGGCCCCGGAGCATCTGCTTTTACCAAGGGTGTTTAGGGTCTTAGCATAGGGGCCATTTTAACAGTCTGGCCCCTTGGAAGACAGGGAGCCAGAGGAGAAAAGTGACGACCTGCAGTGGAGTAATCAGAGAAGCCATCCAAGGAGGAGGTGGGCTGGGGGGCACAGCGATGGGGAGGGATCTCTCTAGAAGAAAGGGAAGCCACCGCATGGGACCAGAGCAAGACAGCACAGTGGTCCTGGCGGGACGGCCCTGGCTGCCTATGGCCAACCGCTGCCGTGACTGGTCACAGCATCCCAGGCTGGCTGGGGAATACGGTGAATAGACCGCTGAGTGCAAGCCCATGGCAACCTCCCTTGCAAGGATGTACTCCGTGAGAGGAGAGAAAGGACAGAGGAGACGTTAGAAAGAGAAGGACAAAGTCACCTTGCAGGTGTGGGTGGAGCTTGCTTACTGGGGCCTTGAAAGCCAAACAACAGGCAGGAACACACACGTCTCCATCCACCCGCTTCCTGCTCCTGGAACCGTGATGTGGATGGTCCAGTTTAGTGCCTGAGAGTGCTGGCTCCCTTTCCAGTCCCTGGTCTAGCCCAAACCTCAGACAGTTTACTCAACTTCGCTGCGCCTTGATTTACTTATCTGTACTATGGGATTGCCTTTTCATGCTGTTCATGGGGTTCTCAAGGCAAGAATGCTGAAGTGGTTTGCCATTTCCTTCTCCAGTGGACCATGTTTTGTTGGAACTCTCCACCATGGCCCATTCATTTTGGGTGGCTCACATACTCAAAGCCATGTTTTTCCCAGCAGTCATGTACGGATGTGAGAGTTAGACCATAATGAAGGCTGAGCGCCGAAGAACTGATGCTTTCAAACTGTTGTGGTGCTGAAAAAGACTCTTGAGAGTCCCTTGGAAAGCAAGGAGGTCAAACCAGTGAATCCTAAAGGAAATCAGTCCTGAATATTCATTGGAAGGACTGATGCTGAAGCTCCAATACTTTGGCCCCCTGATGCAAAGAGCCTAATCACTGGAAAAGACCCTGATACTGGGAAAGATTGAAGGCACGAGAAGAAGGGGGCAACAGAGGATGAGTTGGTGTATGGCATCATTGACTCAATAGACATGAGTTTGAGCAAGCTCTGGGAGATAGTGAAGGACAAGGAAGCCTGGTGTGCTGCAGTCCATGGGGTTGCAAAGAGTCGGACACAACTGAGCAGTTGAACAACAACAACAACACATGGGTTTTGGGAATAATAGTACTGACATGCCCTGCTCTGTTGGGATGATGAGAGGAGATAATGTGATTAAGATCCTACCACAGTGCTCGGTGTGCCATAAGGGCTCAGAGCTGCTTCCGAGTGGTCCAGTGGGCCCTTGCTTTCTGACCTGCCCAGGGTGCTTCCCTCTGAATATCTTTGCCTGATTCCTTCATCCTCACCCACTGTCGGTCCCGTCAGAATACTGAGCTACTCTAAACCTGCAATGTGGTTCTTCTCTTCTAAAAGACTCCTGGCAGTTTCATACATTTTGCATGTTCCCCTCCCTGAGAAAGTGGGTTTTCAATAATAAACGGTATTTGAAATGACATACGTTCCCCCACTACATTTCCACGAGCCCTGCGTGGCTGGGAGAAGGATCCACCAGGATACTCACAGTGAGTATGCTCAGCTGTGGAAATCCTTGGGCTATAAATAGTGTGTGTGTTTTTTTAATATGATGGACTCATTTTCTCTGATCATAAAATCCATGGCTTCTATTTATAGCCACAATGATGCTCTGCTAGTACTGAGGGATTTTAAAAATAGGCTTCAGGAAATAAGATGTGCTCGGCCAAGTCTCTCAGTACAGAGGCAGCAGAAGGGGCCTGGAGATTTGGGCCTGGGATTCAGGGTCTTGGCATTAACCCTACGCTGTCTCTAAGTCATCCTCCATTTCAGCTTGCTTCAGGCCTTATGCCTTCAACTCGCATTACTTTTGCTTCAGTGGAGTTTTATTCATTCATTCTTTCATTGGGAACTTACTCTGGGTCAGCTGTGATTGCAGGAAATAGAGTGTTTCCAGTATCAAGGTGCTCATAGCCTAATGAGGAAGAAACAGACCTGTAAATACACACAGGACTCATGATGAGACTGATAAATGCCAAGCCCAGGTATAAATAAAGACCTGGAAAGCACAGAAAAAGATTCACCTAATTCTGTCCAGGGCAGCAGAAGAGTCACCTCTGTTGGGGTGAATAGTGACCTCCAAAGATACCCAGGTCCTGATTCTGGAAAATGTGCATGTTACCTTATGTGGCAAAAGAGACTTTGCAGGTGTGATTAAGTTAAGGGTCTTGGGATGAGAGATCATCCTGGTTTAGCAGTGGGCTCAATGTCATCAAAGGTCCTCATGAGATGAAGGCAGAAGGATCAGATGAAAGAGAGAGGAGAAGAAGAGATGTCTCCAGAAGCAGGGAGAGATTTGAAGATTTGATGTGCTTTGAAGATGCAAAAAGGGGCCAGGAGCCAAGAAACAGAGCTCTAGAAGCTGGAAAAGGCAAGGAAAAGGATTCTCCCTGAGAGTTAAGGAGGGAGTGGAGCCCAGCCAATATCTTGGTTTCAGCCCAATGAAGCTGATTTCAGACCCGTGAGCTCCAGGAAAGGAAGAGAATCAATTTGTTTTTTGTTTCAAGCCATCAAGGTTATGGTGATTTGAGTTAGTAGCCATCAGAAAATGAGCATACCACCCAAGGTAACACTTCAGCTGAATGGTTGTTAACAAACAACTGATGTTTGGGGCCTCGCAATATCCATTCCCTTCGGTTGGTGCCTGCATCCAGTTTTTGCTTAATGATGCCCTACTCAGCACCACTGGTGCGGCACTGAGGCCAGCTCAGCTCCGGCCCTGGGGTGGCCCAGGCTGTCCTTAGTCACTCAGTCATGTCCAATTCTTTGTGACCACCTGGACTGTAGTCCACCAGGCTTCTCTATCCATGGAATTTTCCAGGCAAGAATACTGGAATGGGTTGCCATTTCCTTCTCCAGGGGATCTTCCCAACCCAGGGATCAAAACTGCATCTCTTTCCTCTCCAATTATCCAAATCTATGCCCCAACCAGTAATGCTGAAGAAGCTGAAGTTGAACGGTTTTATGAAGACCTACAAGATCTTTTAGAACTAACACCCAAAAAAGATGTCCTTTTCATTATAGGGGACTGGAATGCAAAAGTAGGAAGTCAAGAAACACCTGGAGTAACAGGCAAATTTGGCCTTGGAATGCGGAATGAAGCAGGCCAAAGACTAATAGAGTTTTGCCAAGAAAATGCACTGGTCATAGCAAACACCCTCTTCCAACAACACAAGAGAAGACTCTACACATGGACATCACCAGATGGTCAACACCGAAATCAGACTGATTATATTCTTTGCAGCCAAAGATGGAGAAGCTCTATACAGTCAACAAANACTCATTATCAGAGAAATGCAAATCAAAACCACAATGAGGTACTCTTTCACACCAGTCAGAATGGCTGCAATCCAAAAGTCTATAAGCAATAAATGCTGGAGAGGGTGTGGAGAAAGGGAACCCTCTTACACTGTTGGTGGGAATGGAAACTAGTACAGCCACTATGGAGAACAGTGTGGAGATTCCTTAAAAAACTGGAAATAGAACTGCCATATGACCCAGCAATCCCACTACTGGGCATACACACTGAGGAAACCAGAATCAAAAGAGACACATGTACCCCATGTTCATCACGGCACTGTTTATAATAGCCAGGACATGGAAGCAACCTAGATGTTCATCAGCAGATGAATGGATAAGAAAGCTGTGGTACATATACACAATGGAATATTACTTGGCCATTAAAAAGAATACATTTGAATCAGTTCTAATGAGATGGATGAAACTGGAGTCTATTATACAGAGTGAAGTAATCCAGAAAGAAAAGCACCAATACAGTATACTAACACATTTATATGGAATTTAGAAAGATGGTAACAATAACTCTGTATGCGAGATAGCAAAAGAGACACAGATGTATAGATCAGTCTTTGGACTCTGTGGGAGAGGGCAAGGGTGGAATGATATGGGAGAATGGCATTGAAATATGTAAATTATCACATGTGAAATGAATTGCCAGTCCAGGTCTGATGCATGATATAGGGTGCTCAGGGCTGGATGACCCAGAGGGAGGGAGGTGGGAGGGGGGTTCAGGATGGGGAACACATGTACAACCATGGCAGATTTATGAAAATGTATGGCAAAACCAATACAATATTGTAAAGTAAATAAACAAATAAATAAAACTTAAAAAATAAAATAAAAACAAATCTAAAGAAAGAGTGCCTTGTAAGTAAACCACAGAGCACTTTCCTTGGCCAGTATTGCTTATCTGTTGTCTTACGTCTCTCTCTGATGGAAAGGACCCACTGATAACTCACAGATGAATAATTTCCTTCTAAATCGCATCCCTACTCCTGAGGTTGCTGCCACAGGTGCAGCCAGTTGGCCTAGCAAATAGGTTTATTCCAGGCACTGTTGGATCATGGAAAAAGCAAGAGAGTTCCAGAAAAACATCTATTTCTGCTTTATTGACTATGCCAAAGCCTTTGACTGTGTGGATCACAATAAACTGTGGAAAATTCTGAGAGAGATGGGAATACCAGACCACCTGACCTGCCTCTTGAGAAATCTGTATGCAGGTCAGGAAGCAACAGTTCAAACTGGACATGGAACAACAGACTGGTTCCAAATAAGAAAAGGAATATGTCAAGGCTATATATTGTCACCCTGCTTATTTAACTTCTATGCAGAGTACATCATGAGAAATGCTGGACTGGAGGAAACAGAAGCTGGAATCAAGATTGCTGGGAGAAATATCAATAACCCCTGGTGGCTCAGAGGTTAAAGCATTTGCCTGGAATGCAGGAGATCCTGGTTAGATCCCTGGGTTGGAAAGATCCCCTGGAGAAGGAAATGGCAACCCACTCCAGTACTCTTGCCTGGAGAATCCCATGGAGGGAGGAGACTGGGAGGCTACAGTCCATGGGGTTGCAAAGAGTCGGACACAACTGAACGACTTCACTTTCACTTTCAGATATGCAGATGACACCACCGTTATGGCAGAAAGTGAGGAGGAACTAAAAAGCCTCTTAAGGAAAGTGAAAGAGGAGAGTGAAAAGTTGACTTAAAGCTCAGCATTCAGAAAATGAAGATCATGGCATCTGGCCCCATCACTTCATGGGAAATAGATGGGGAAACAGTAGAAACAGTGTCAGACTTTGTTGTTTTGGGCTCCAAAATCACTGCAGATGGTGACTGCAGCCATGAAATTAAAAGACGCTTACTCCTTGGAAGNGTGGAAAATTCTGAAAGAGATGGGAATACCAGACCACCTGACCTGCCTCTTGAGAAATCTGTATGCAGGTCAGGAAGCAACAGTTAGAACTGGACATGGAACAACAGACTGGTTCCAAATAGGAAAAGGAGTACGTCAAGGCTGTATATTGTCACCCTGCTTATTTAACTTATATGCAGAGTACATCATGAGAAATGCTGGACTGGAAGAAACACAAGCTGGAATCAAGATTGCTGGGAGAGATATCAATAACCTCAGATATGCAGATAATGCCACCCTTATGGCAGAAAGTGAAGTGGAACTAAAAAGCCTCTTGTTGAAAGTGAAAGAGGAGAGTGAAAAAGTTGACTTAAAGCTCACCATTCAGAAAACGAAGATCATGGCATCTGGTCCCATCACTTATGGGAAATAGATGGGGAAACAGTAGAAACAGTGTCAGACTTTGTTTTTTTGGGCTCCAAAATCACTGCAGATGGTGACTGCAGCCATGAAATTAAAAGGCGCTTACTCCTTGGAAGAAAAGTTATGACCAACCTATATTCAAAAGCAGAGACATTACTTTGCCGACTAAGGTCCGTCTAGTCAAGGCTATGGTTTTTCCTGTGGTCATGTATGGATGTGAGAGTTGGACTGTGAAGAAGGCTGAGCGCAGAAGAATTGATGCTTTTGAACTGTGGTGTTGGAGAAGACGCTTGAGAGTCCCTTGGACTGCAAGGAGATCCAACCAGTCCATTCTGAAGGAGATCAACCCTGGGATTTCTTTGGAAGGAATGATGCTAAAACTGAAGCTCCAGTACTTTGGCCACCTTATGCGAAGAGTTGACTCATTGGAAAAGACCCTGATGCTGGGAGGGATTGGGGGCAGGAGGAGAAGGGGACGACCGAGGATGAGATGGCAAGCGCAGAAGAATTGATGCTTTTGAACTGTGGTGTTGGAGAAGACCCTTGGACTGTAAAGAGATCCAACCAGTCCATTCTGAAGGAGATCACCCCTGGGATTTCTTTGGAAGGAATGATGCTAAAACTGAAGCTCCAGTACTTTGGGCACCTTATGCGAAGAGTTGACTCATTTGAAAAGACCCTGATGCTGAGAGGGGTTGGGGGCGAGAGGAGAAGGGGACAACCGAGGATGAGATGACTGGATGGCATCACGGACTCAATGGACGTGAGTCTGAGTGAACTCTGGGAGTTGGTGATGGACAGGGAGGCCTGGCGTGCTGCGATTCATGGGGTCGCAAAGAGTCGGACAGGACTGAGCGACTGAACTGAACTGAACTGAACTTCCTCTCCTACAATGGCAGGCGGATTATTTACCGCTGAGCCACCTGGGAAGCCCCAGGGCTTAGACTCAAACTTATTAGCATAATCCATCCCCCAGGCCACACTATTGGCTCTGGGCTGAAGTGAAGTGCAGTTGCTCAGTCGTGTCGGACTCTTTGCGACCCCATGCACTATAGCCTATCAGGCTCCTCCGTCTGTGGGATTTTCCAGGCAAGAGTACTGGAGTGGGTTGCCATTTCCTTCTCCAGGGAATCTTCCCTACCCAAGGATCGAACCTGGGGCTCCTACATTGTGGGCAGACACTTTATCCTCTAAGCCACGTCTAGGGCTAGAGCATACAACATATGTTGATCCAAACAGATGTTAAAAGAATTGCTTTCCCACCACAGCTCAGCTGTGGATGAACAAGGAAGCGTGTAGCCCCAGAAAGACCCTCTTGGAGTTAGATAGGAAGAGGAGTCATCCTGAGAAGAATACCATCTCTGAGCCAAGGGAATCTGGAGATGGTGAGAGATGCAGGGTCCTGGGTGTGTGCCTGAGCTTCTGGACTTTTAAGATGTCAAGTCAATTACACTTCTGTGATGGTGAATTTTAGGTATCAGTTTGACTGAGAATCAGAGTACCCAGATATTTGGTTAAAACGTGATTTCTGGGTATGTCTGTGAAGGACCTTCCAGAAGAGATTAGTGTTTGAATTGACGAACTGAACAAAGCAGATGGCCCCCCCCTACTGTGGGTGAGCATCATCCAATCCACTGGAGGCCTACATGGAACAAAAAGGCGGAGGAAGGGATCACTCGATCTCTCTCTCTGATTGGCTTCAAGCTGTGTGTGTCTGTTGTTTCGTCAACTCTGTGACCCTGTGGACTGCAGACCTCCAGGCGCCTCTGTCCATGCGATTCTCCAGGCAAGAATCCTGGAGTGGGTAGCCATTCCCTTCTCCAGGGGAACTACCCAACCCAGCGATTGAACCTGGGTCTCCTGCATTGCAGGTAGATTCTTTACCATCTGAGCCACGAGGGAAGTAGTCTTCGAGCTAGGATGTGGATAATCAAGCTGGGTCATCAGTCTCCTCCTGCCTTTGGACTCTGATTCAGACTGCAACTTACGCCACTGGCTTTCCTGGGTCTTCAGCTTGCCAACCACAGATCTTAGACTTCTCAGCCTCCTAACCATGTGAGCCAATTCCTTATAGTAAATTTCTTGATATTTATCTACTATTGGTTTGGTTTTTCTGAAGGACGCAGACTAAAATAGTCTTAATATTAAAAAATGTTTTGTGTGTTTTTTGTTACCAGCCCCTAAAATATCAAATAAAGAATGGGGAGGTTCTGCTGTGAGCAGAGGGAAGGGAGAAGACTAAACATGAGGTCAGAAGCCAGTGTTGTGACTGCCGTATGTATTTGTGGAAGCAGTCAGGCAAGCCTGCATGCTCAATCACGTCTGAATGTCTGTGACCCCCATGGACTGTAACACGCCAGGGGATTTCCCAGGCAAGAAAACTGGAGTGGGTTGCCATCTCCTCCTTCAAGGGATCTTCCCGACCCAGGGATCAAACCCAAGCCTTCTGTGTTTCCTGCATGCAGATGTATACCCTACCACTGAGGCACCTGGGATGCCTCAGTATTTGTGGAGAAGGAAAAGGAAACCCAGAGACTTGAAGGCCAAGATCACAGTGCCCAGTGAGAGATGGCTAAAGATAGATCACAGTGCTGTGGGTGTCAGAGCTCAAAGGAGGTTGGCCGGCATTGTTTTTAAACCCTTTATCTTACAGATAGGAAATAAAGATGCGGATACAGATAAAGATGCAGATAAGGAGACTCAGGCAGAGAGGCTTGCTCCAGGCCACCCAGTGAGTCAGTGACTCACACAGAACCTGAAGCTACTCCTCTCTAGTTTCCCTGCCTGCTGCTCCCCAGGTCTGCTCTGCCCTGACTCTGCTGTTGTGTAAGTGAATGGTCAACCTAAGGCCAGGTCAGCCACTTACATACAGGTGCCCAGAAGCCCAGCTGGGTGTTCCAGGTGGTCCAGGCTCCAAGTGGAAACCCTTTTCATGCTTTCTCGCTATATGTGGCTCACTGAGGAAACAGAGGACGACCCAGGACCTCATGTGCTTTTCCGTAACTACAGACAGTTTGGTGTAGAAGACAGAGTGGGCGAGTGGGAGTCCCAGAACTGGGTCCAGCCAAACTCTGCCTTTCAGAACTCTATGCCCAGAGATGGTTGTTTAACCAGCAGCCCTGTTGTGATCTTGCTACTTTTCAAGGGGTAGCAACTATGTAGAGACATTGGAAGTAAGGTGCTTTCTCAGTCATAAAATGCTGGCATCCCCCCTAGACAGTCGTCACTCAGATTATCCCTTCCCTGAAGGATGCTCCGTAGAAGCTGATGGCCTTGACGGCAGGCCCATATGGCACTCCAGGGAGCGGGCTGGCTCCCAGGGCCAGGCTATAGTTCAATGCCTTGATCTAGAAATAAGCCATCTAGGAATCTGCCTTAAACTGAGCATGGAGAAGTGCGCCCAGGACTATGGAAACACTCATTTGAGTCTCATTGTTGTGCTTCTTGGTGCAAAAAGAAAGCAAGCTGTGGTGGGGAGTAGGAGGATGTCTTTAAAAATAAGAGAAATTTCCCTCCCAGTAGCTCAGTATAAGAGTGGGCCTCTTTATCCTCCTATCAGTGCAGAAGACACAGGTTCGATCCCTGATCTGGGAAGATCCACCAACAGCAGTGCAGCTAAGCTGGTGAGCCACCGCTACGGAGCCTGTGCTCTAGAGCCCGGGAGCCACAGCTCCTGAGCCACGGACTGCGACTGACTACTCAAAGCCGTATGCCCTAGGGCCGTGCATTACAACTAGAGAGAAGCCGCCGCTCTCTGCAGCTGGAGAAAGCACACATGCAGCAACGAAGACCCAGCACAGCCACAGATAAACTTTTTGAAAAAGAAAAATAATAAAGAATCTGCATCTTTTATGCAGCAGAAGTGGAACATCAGCAAGTAGCATCAAAATATAAGCCATAAATGTAGAATGTCGCAGAAATGGAAGGAACGGTATAAACCACCCAACTGCGCTCATTTTACAAATGAAGAGACTGAGGCTCCAAGAGCAAAGCACCTTGACCGAGGCTGTGCAGCAAATTCATAGCGTTGCCAGGCCTGGAAGCTGGCTTTTCTGGCTCCGAGTTGTGTACCTTCCATACGGATGCCTGCAATCTGGTCTTAGAGCTAGCGTGTGCCTGTCTTCCTTAGCTGGGCATTTGTATTGACCAGCAAACACATGTCAGTGTATCAGATATGATGATATTTATTTGTTATGCTTTGGAGACATAAATCTTTGTATGAGATGTTATAGCATCCAGGAGATTTCTTTCTCTAAAATCGTGTGAAGTGCTTTTCAACAAATGTGAACTCTGTTTCTAAGCTGCCATTGTGTCCAGCTCTAGGCTCACACTGAACCTTTCCATGTCTTCTCTAACAGCCGTAACACCCTACAAGTCACCATCCAGCCCACTAAAATGCAGGATGCGCTATCCTGGGTTCTACCTGACACGGCTTTGGAATAAAATCTGGATTCAGATGCTGGATTTGCCAATCACTCACTTTGCAAATTTGACCAAGGGGCTTCTTTTATTTTGGGGATCAAATTCCTCTCTAATCTTTGCTGCTTCTCAAGTTTGAGGAAAGATTACATACAATGTACACAAGACACCTGAGAAGTATTTTTTCCTGGAGACTCCCATGGACAGAGGAGCCTGGAGGGCTACAGCCCACAGTGTCGGACACGACTGAAGTGACTCAGCACTCACGCACGCACACACACGAGATACCTAGGTGATGGCTCACTCCATGGTGGTCATTATTCTATTGGTGTTGCCATACCAACCATCATGAATTGACAGATATTGGGAGATGGAGAGAGGAGAGGCTTTTGACCACCCTCAGCAGCCTTAAATAAGGACCTGCTTCACAAAAGTCCATTTTAATGCAACTGATATTACTGAAGATCCACAAGATGCCTATGGAAGGGATGCTAGGATGAAAGAATCAAAATCACTGCTCTCAAGGAGCCCACAGTCCAGCGGATATGCAGATAAATATGAATTATCACACAGGCCAGAGAGAAATCCTGACAGAGAGACAAAAGAGTCCACAGTAAGAAGCGATAAACCCCAACAGTGGGATCACACCATTGTAGACCTGGTGAGAGCATTCATGATCAAATTGTACAGCTTCACTTTTTGATGGAGTCGTTGATTCATTCCTGAGTGGAGCCAAATTGGAGAAGTTGCAGGATAGACTCCTCAAATGCCACAGCCAGCAGAGATAATTGATAATGCAGCCTAGGAAGGATTTTTCAATCATTGACTTCTGTGCAACAAGGATGACTGTTCTTTAAGCTAATAAGGAACATTTTTAAAGTTGTGCTCTTTCTGCCAAACACAGGGGTATATGAACTTTCCTTCCATGACATCAGAGTGTGCGGTGCAGAAAAGGCTCTACATTGTGAAAACAAATTAACTTGTGCTTTTCTTATGGAATGGATCTCTGCAGTATCAGACTAGGAATGGAGCCAGCAAGAACTGTAGGCTACAGATAGGAAGACACGATCCTAAATAGACACTATCCTAAATTGTGACCTTTGAGTAATACAGATGAAGAGAAGAAAGCATTCTCTGTACTGTCATAGGGACATCCTATGACATAACCGGTTGATACTGACATCTTCTTTATTTGACTTCTTTATTTTAAAATATTGATGTATAGCAGAGGCCAACACAATATTGTAAAGCAATCTTCCTTCAATTAAAAAAGATCTTTTTCTAATATGTTTACAAAATATGTTTTCATATATGTGACTAAAAAATATGATTTATGAAAAATAATGGAACCCAGCTTTCAAATATTCTTACAGTTCCCAGCTTGTCATACTGTTATAGCCTATGAGAAGTAAACAAAAGTTTTTTTGGATTATGTTCCCAGAAATGCTCTTTAAAGGGAGAAAATTCTTCTGCTTGTGTTTTTTTTTTTTTTTTTCCTTCCATGCTCCTGCTTGGAACACAGATGTGGTGGCTGGAGCTGCTGCACCCACATTGCAACCATGTAAAAAAGGCTAAGAATAACGTAGTGTCTCTGATCCTGAGCCAATATCAGCCAACCCCTACTTTTGAATTTACCTTTTTGTGAAAACAATAAATCTATATTGTTTATGTCACTGTTGTTTGAGTTTTCCACAGCATCATCCAAATGCAAATCCCTAAATGATAAACACTGATATTGGAAAGTGGTTTAAGCTGTGTATCAGCATGAAATCCTGATGAGGATAGATGTAAAGTGTAAGATGTAAAAAGAACCAAAGTAATAAAGAAGAGGGTCTGGATAGGCCCAGAACTTCTTCCCTACCCCAGGCCAAGAACTGCATCTATTGCCTACTAGTAGGGTTTGGTGTTTGCAAATATAATCAAACAGACTTATATTCCCCTTAATTTAATTTGCACTTGCTTTCTATCAGCTTTATTTATATATAAGCGACACAGAAAAACTGCATACTTTTAACATATAAAACTTGATGATCTTGAATGCATACTCACATTCTGATACCATCACCACAATCAAGATAATAAACATCCATCACCTCCCAAATTTCCTCATGTGCCCTTTTAAAAATTTCTGTGGCAAGAGCATTTAACATAAGGTCTATGCTCTTAACAAATTTTCAGGTGCGCAATACATACCGTTAACTATGTGCGTGAGGCCACAGAGCAGATCCCTACAACTCATTCATCTTGTATTAGTGCAGCTTTATACCCATTGAACCACATGGTTATTTCCCCCTGGCAACCACCATTCGAATTTCTGCCTTATGAGTTTCAAAAATTATTAAATACCTGCAAATTCAGCAGCAGCTTTGTTTTAGAAGAAAAAAAAGTAACTTTGTGTTAAACGTGCATGATAGAGAACCTTGAAGACAATCTGCTCAGATATACCACTTTCTTCTTCAGTATCACAGTAAGTGTAAGCCAGGGTCTCTGACTCTAGCCAGAGTCTGAAGTTTCACTCACCTTGGTCCATCAGCACTGATTGCAGAGCAGCATGGAGACCTGTCGTTTCCCATAACTTCCCCGGCTTTTTACTGTCCAAAGAATGACAGCATAGTTCAAGGCATATTGAAGAACACTGATGCTCTGTCTGGATTTTCTATTTGGTTTAACTGGTTTTTTTTCCCCCCCCTTTAATTAAATTTCTGTTGCTGTAAGGTAGAAAACTTGTCACAGGGATCAGCTCATGACTTCTAAGTCACCCTCTTTCATTAGCATGGATCAGCGGCACTAATCCAGGTTTCACGTTTGCTAATCTATTCTAAAGGATTGGTCAGTTTCTTTTGCCAACAATTAACTGTGTTGCTTGACTTGTGCCATCATTTTATGTGTCTCACAATAAGACAAGAACTTACTTATCCAGACATGTCTCCAAAGAAGACATACAAATGGCCAACAGGTAAATGAGATCTGCTCAACATACCTAATCATTGGGGAAAAACAAATCAAAACCATCAGGAGACATCAACTTACACTTATTAGAATGTCTATTATCAAGAAAATGAATAAGTGTTAGTGGTGATGTGGAGAAATTGGGAGCTTTGTACAATGTTGGTAGTAATGTAAAATGGTGGGAAACCATGGAAAACAGTATGAGGTTCCTCAACAAATTAAAGATAGAACTACCACGTGAGCCAGCAGTCCCACTCCTGGGTATATATCCAAAAGAGTGAAAAGCAAGATCTTGAAGAGATATTTGTGCCTTCCTGTTCATTTCAAAATCATTGATAATAGGCATGGTATGGAAACAACTCAGACGTTCATCAAGAGATAAGTGGATAAAGAAAATGTATATCCACACAGTGGAATGTTCTTTCAGCCTTTGCTGAAGGTTGTTCAGTTGCTAAGTCCTGTCTGACTCTTTGCAACCCCATGGACTGCAGCACACCAGGCCTCCCTGTCCCTCACTATCTCCCAGAGTTTGCCCAAGTTCATGTCCATTGAATTGACGGTGTCATCTAACCATCTCATCCTCTGTCACCCTTTTCTCCTCTTGCCTTCAATTTTTCCCAGCATCGGGGTCTTTTCTAACGAGTCAGTTCTTCGTATCAGGTGGCCATAGTACTGGAGTTTCAGCTTCAGCATCAGTCCCTCCAATGAATATTCAGGGTTAATTTCCTTTAGGGTTGACTGACTTGATCTCCTTGCAGTCCAAAGAATTCTCAAGAGTCTTCTGTTGCTGCTGCTGCTGCAGCAAGAGTCTTCTCCAGCACCACAGTTCAAAAGCATCAATTCTATTGGAGAAGGAAATGGCAACCCACTCCAGTGTTCTTGCCTGGAGAATCCCAGGGACGGTGGAGCCTGGTGGGCTGCCATCTATGGGGTCGCACAGAGTCGGACACGACTGAAGCGACTTAGCAGCAGCAGCAATACTTTCTCTTAAACTGAACTGTGGCTCCAATACAATCTCAAGCAAAATCCCAGGGGAGGGTGTGTTGAAAAGTTGATTCTAGAATCTACATGGAGATAAAAAGTGCTCCATAACTAAAAATATACAGGAAAAGCAAAATACTTAGAAGGGCCAAATTAAATTTGAAAGACCAACAAAGCTGTAGATTTACATTACCCAATAACAGAACTGAATTAAAATTAAGAGTTTCTGCTCACTCACAGGAGATGAAAAAAGCAAACATACATATTCAACAAACAGCTCATCTTGAGACTACATAAAGAACATCCATGAACTAGTTTTAAAAAATGACTGGCAACTCAGTTAAAAAAAGGCGGGGGAGGGGGAGGGGCAAAAGTCTTGGACAGGCACTTCACAAGAGGATATCTAAAAGTTAATACATATATTAAAAAGTGTTGAAAAGCACTCATTATCATAAAAACACAAATTAAAATCAAAATGAGATACCACTATATGCTCATCAGACTGGCCACACTTCTAAGGACTAGTAATAATACCATGTGTTAGTGAGATGTGGAGTCTCTGAACTCCAAAACACTGCCTAGCAGTATTTACTATAGAAATATGCCTACTCCACTAAAACCCCATCCACATTTCTGATCTACTAATTACAGGCCTGTCTATGACTCAGTAAGTTCACTCCTAAGTGTACACGTACAACAGAATTGCATTCTTATGCCCCCAAAAGACAGGTATGGTTTTTTAATAGTATTATTCTTAGCAGCCTCAAACTGGAAACAATTCAAATGCCCATGAGCAGTAGAATGGATGAAATAGTCGCAGCAGTGGACAAAATAGTCCACAGCTGTGAAAACAGACTACTGCTAAAGGTAAAAACGTGAATTAATCTCATAGAAGCAGAGTGAAGGAAGTCAGATATAGAGTATATACTGAATGATTCCACTTACATCAAGTTCAAAATCACTATTCTGACCACTAATGACGACAGTCTGCACAACAGTGGTACCTTTGAGGGGGTACTGACTGAGAAGGAGCCCAAGGAAGGATGCTGTGATGTTAGAAATATCTTTTCTCTGGATGTAAATAGTTAAACACTGTGATATTTACATATTCTTTACTATATGGAAAGTTTTTCCTTATGAAAAAGAGAAAATTCAAAAAATAAATCAGATAAATGATCACTGAAAAAAAAAGCATCAATTCTTTAGCACTCAGTCTTCTTTATGGTCCGACTCTCACATCCATACATGACTACTGGAAAAACAATATTTTGACTCTATGGACCTTTGTCAGTAAAGTGATGTCTCTGCTTTTTAATATGCTATCTAGGTTTGTCATAACTTTTCTTCCAAGGAGAAAGTGTCCTTTAATTTTATGGGTGCAGTTTCCTTCCACAGTGACTTTGAAGCCCAAGAAAATAAAGTCTGTTACTGTTTCCATTTTTTCCCCATCTATTTGCCATGAAGTGATGGGACCAGATGCCATGATCTTAGTTTTTTGAGTGTTGAGTTTTAAGCCAGCTTTTTCACTCTCCTCTTTCACCTTCATCAAGAGACTCTTTAGTTCATCTTTGCTTTCTGCCATTAGGGTGGTGTCATCTGCATATCTGAGGTTATTGATATTTCTCCTAGCAATCTTGATTCTAGCTTGTGCTTCATCCAGCCCAGCGTTTTGCATGATGTACTCTGCATATAAGTTAAATAAGCAAATGAAATAAGCCGATCACAGAACAGGTAGTTCATGATTCCACTTACAGTTCAGTTCAGTTTAGTCGCTCAGTTGTGTCCGACTCTTTGCGATTCCATGAATCGCAGCACACCAGGCCTCCCTGTCCATCACCAACTCCCGGAGTTCACTCAGTCTCACACCCATCGAGTCAGTGATGCCATCCAGCCATCTCATCCTCGGTCGTCCCCTTCTCCTCCTGCCCCCAGTCCCTCCCAGCATCAGAGTCTTACATGAGGTATCTAAATCATCAAATTCATAGAAGCAAACTAGAATGATAGTTGCCAAGGAATGGTAAGACGGGGGTGTAGGGAATTGTCCAGTGGATATAAAGTTACACATGTGTAAGATGAGTAAGTTCTGGAGACCTGCTGTACAACAGAGTGCCTATTGTTAACAATATGAATCATGCATTTGAAAATTTGTTAAGGGCTTCCCTAGAGGCTCAGTAGTAAAGAATCCTCCTGCCAACACAGGAGACGTGGGTTCAATCCCTGATCAGGGAAGATCTCACACAGCGCTGAGCTACCGAGCCCATGCACCCTAGAGCCTGTGCTCCGCAAGAAAGCCACTGCATCAGAAGCCCAGGCACCACAACGAGGGAGTAGCCACCACTCTGCACAATGAGAGAAAAACCCACGCAGCAACAAGGACCCAGTGCAACCAAAAATAATTAAATTATTTTAAAAAATTGTTAAGAGGGTAGATCTCTTAAGTATTCTTATCAGTTCAGTTCAGTTCAGTCACTCAGTCATGTCCGACTCTTTGAGACCCCATGAACTACAGTACACCAGGCCTCCCTGTCCATCACCAACTCCCGGAGTTCACCCAAACCCATGTCCATTGAGTCAGTGATGCCATCCAACCATCTCATCCTCTTTTGTCCCCTTCTCCTCCTGCCCTCAATCTTGCCCAGCATCAGGATCTTTTCAAATCAGTCAGCTCTTTGCATCAAGTGGCAAAAAGTTTAGAGTATTAGAGTTTCAGCTTCAATATCAGTCCTTCCAGTGAACACCCAGGACTGATCTCCTTTAGGATGGACTGGTTGGATCTCCTTGCAGTCCAAGGCACTCTCAAGAGTCTTTTCCAACACCACAGTTCAAAAGCATCAGTTCTTCTGTGCTCAGCTTTCTTCATGGTCCAACTCTCACATCCATACATGACCACAGGAGAAACCATAGCCTTGACTTAGATAAATCTTTGTTGATAAAGTAATGTCTCTGCTTTTCAATATCCTGTCTAGGTTGGTCATACCTTTCCTTCCAAGGAGTAAGCGTGCACACATACAAAAGTAAAAGGATTCAAAGAAATTTTGGAGGTGATGGATATGTTTATAACCTTGATTGTGGGACCTCTCTGGTGATCCAGTGGTTAATTAAGAATCTGCCTTCCAGTGCAGGGTACATAGGTTCAATCCCACATGCTGCTGAGAGACTAAGCCCAGTCACAACTCCTGAGCCAGGGCTCTGGAACCCACTAGTTAAAACTACTTAGCCCAGGTACCCTGGTGCTCTGCAACAAGAGAGGGGCTGCGATGAGAAGCACACACGCCACAACTAGAGAGCAGCCCCCACGCTCCACAATTAGGAAAAGCCCTTGCAGCAGTGAAAACCCAACACAGCCGTAAATAAATAAATCATTAAAATAAATAACCTTGATGGTGATGCTGGTGTCAGGGTGTATGCATAAGTCCACCCTCATCAAATTGCACCATGTTTTATATATCATTTATGCTTCAACAAAGCTGGAAAAAAGAAAATAAACACAAAATTGTGTACACACAGGTGCTCATACACAACATTTAGGTTGTGGATTTGCATTCTTTCCCCCAGATCCTGTAAACATGCTTGATCACTTGATCGTTGCTTTTCAAGACAATGAGGCAGTGTGGGATGCCCAGCCACAGATATTTGCTTCATTCTCAGTAAATTCGCAACTTGGAGCTCTATGCTCAGGCTTTTCTGCTTATAATCATTTTTGTTTTAACAACCCACCAGAAGGTAATCTTTTTGAAGACATCACAAGTGACAATTAGGGATTCAATTTAAGATAAAGATCCAACTCTATGTGGTGCTGCCAAGTCAAATAACTCAAATTAGGTAACAACTCCAGACAGGTAGAGACAACATTTTCACAAAAGGCAAGTCCTTTTTAAAAGCTGCAACCCGATTGCAGGCCCATTAGCATTTGAAAAGACACAGTTCTGCAATTGAGAAAATACAAGGTAATAACTGTCATATGGAATTTACTAAAGTTAAATTTTCAATAAACAACATGTTAAATAAATTTCAAAGTATGGGTGTAGCTGAAATCTGTGATTTTCTTACTGCCTCTTTCTAACACTTAGAAGTCAAAGAACCGGTGCAGGTATCATTAGAGTCCCTTCAGTCTCAGGAGACGTCCTGCTCCATCAGACAGAGATGGAGGTGGTTCTGGGGTCACTGAGGGTGCTGCATAACCAGGGCTGGGTCACTGCAGATGGTTGTCCAGCAAGTTCTCTAGACTATTGTCAACAGTATCCTAGTATCAACAACAATCAGAACAGCATTTGCTAAAACAACCTCACTTGAATGTAGCCTTCCTTGAAGGATGGATGAGATGGTGTATTATCACATGGGGCTACAATAGCAATAGCATAGACTGGTGACTTCTAAACAACAGAAATTCATTCTTCACAGTCTGGAGGCTGACCAGGCTAGAAGCCTGGTCAATACCCCTGGTATTTGACCTTGGGGTGCCCAGGTTCTGGGGAGAGCCCTCTTCTAGGGTGTAGATGGCCCACTTCTCGAGGTGTCTTCATGTGGTAGAGAGAGGGAGAAAGAGTTCTCTTCTGCTTCTTATCAGAGCACTGACCCATCCTGAGGGCCCCCCTCATGGCCTAACGACCTCCCCACGCCAAAAACCATCACATTGGGACTGGAGTTTCAATGGACAGATCCGGAGGGACACAAGCACTCAGTTCACTGCAGTCTGGGAGTGGAGGGGGTCAGTGGAGGAAGGAATATAGGATAAGAGGAGGCGATTCTAGGAGAAGAGCAAGAACAAAGCTCAAAGACAGGGGCGTGTCTAGGCGGCCTGGACAGTGGAAGGGCATCTTGTCACGACAGGAGGAGGAGAAGGGTAAGGAGCCTGGACTCAGGAGACCGAACGGGGCTCGCTGCAGTGTCCTGGGCTGTCGTTCCCATGCCGTGCTGTGTGTGTGTTAGTTGCTCAGGCGTGTCCAACTCTTTCTGACCCCATGGACTGTAGCCCGCCAGGCTCCTCTGTCCATGGGATTCTCCAGGCAAGAATACTGGACTGGGTTGCCATGCCCTCCTCCAGGAAATCTTCCCGACCCAGGGGTCGAACCCAGGTCTCCTGCATTGCAGGTGGATTCCTGACCATCTGAGCCACCAGGGAAGCCCAAGAATACTGGAATGCGTAGCCTATCCCTTCTCCAGGGGATCTTCCCAACTTAGGGATCCAACTGGGGTCTCCGCATTGTAGGTGGATTCTTTACCAGCTGAGCTACTAGGGAAGCCCTCTCTCCCATGATATGAAACTACAAATTTTTCCAACTCCATTTGGCAGAAGTTAAAGAGTTATGAGGTATTTGACCTTTATTTTATGCCTTTTTAAAATGCTTTTAAATTCAGGTCAACATTAGCATTTAGACCAAAATATGAACACCTTTTTTACCTCAAACTAGCTAGCTAGGATATCACTTCTAACCTTGTGTACAAAGATGACATTTCCCGCTAAACAAACTCCAAGTCATGAGTAATTACTCCATGGAGGGCCTTCCCAGCATCCGCGTCTCACTGCGATGCTGGTCACCTAGACAATCCACCTCTAGATTTTCAAAACCCCCTCGTTCTCTGATTCTGACAGTTCTTAAGCATGTTTTATTATAATAAGAGCCCCAATACAAGGATTAAATGGCTGGGCCACTTAGCAGAATAGAACTCTTCTGTTGCAATAAAAAATTTTTCCAATCGCTTCTGTAAAGAATGGTGCGGATTGAGTTAGGAAAAGGTTTTGGGTTGGCCAAAACGTTTGTTCGGATTTTCCCATACAATCTGAACGGACTTTTTGGCTAACCAAATATGTTCCCGTCCTCATTCTCGGTTGGGCTTCCCTAGTGGCTCAGAGGTAAAGAAACCGCCTGCGAAGGCAGGAAACATGAGAAGCAGGTTTAATCCCTGGGTCGGGAAGACCCCCTTGAGAAGGGAATGCAAAGCCACTCCAGAGTTTTGCCTGGGAAATTCCATGGACAGAGGAGTCTGATGGGCTACCGTCCATGGGGTCACAAAGATGCAGAAAGGACTGAGCGACGGAGCGTGTGCGTGCACGCGCACGCGCACACACACACGTGCGCCTATGGGACTCTCATGCTGATCTGACAGGAGGTGGAGCTTAGGCATACTGAGAGTGACTGGGAGCCGCTGTAAACATAGGAAACTTCGCTGGCGCACCTCCTGCTATGCGCCCTCGTTCCTAGCAGGCCACCAACCAGTACCAGTCTAAGGCCCGGGGGCTGGGGACCTCTGCTCCTCCGGCTTAAAGGTAAGCTCATGTTCACCCCTCAGGCTGCATTCTACTAAGATTTGTACCAAAGGAACAAGCAGGAGAAAGAGCAAATTGTTGAGGTTAACACCCAGCTTTCTAGAAAAGACACCCTTCTTCCCTCTCAAATCACCATGCCCTTCTTCATTGCCTAATGAATGTCTGTCACATACAAAGAGTATTCTCAAAACTAAATTTGATTATGTCTCATGAGCCCAAATGCAGGTCTGTGTGTTCCCCTCGCCTTCACCTCCCCAGTCCCGGTGCAGCAAAAGAATAATGAGAAAATTAATTGTGCATTTTAGCTCTGTTTTTTAAAGAAATGAATTAATAAATAAGGTGAGATCCTGTCAAATGCTCAGCTCCCTGTAGATCTGTTATCCAACTTCTCTGTTCATAATTCAAAATCTTTTCTAATGAGTGAATTTTTTCAGCTGCAGGATGCTGTTTAGTATTTCAAGGACTTCTCTGAATAGTAATATTTAGGACAAGTTCCCTTGATCAAATCTCTCTAGGCCTTTTCAGAAGATGCAAAACACCTCATCCAGCTGACACCGATATAAAGAGTAAAACCCAAACCATGTTTCTGAATTCCCCATCCCTGATACTGGACCCTTTACATCATCTTGTGGGAATGCAGGCGGTGGGGGCAGATGGAAGGAGAGGCAGAGCCCAGGAAGGGAAGAAGATGAGATCCAGAGACCTGTGTATCCTGGTTTTGCTATGTGTCACCTGGGACGCCGCTAACTGAATTAAGCTCTCTCATTTTTTTCCCTTTGCACCTTGCCAAGTAACTGGTGGTTCAGTGAATCCATACACACATTTTGGGTAGTTTTGAGCAAGAAGGAAGCCTACCGCATTAGAATAAAGAAAAGAATTCGGTGCAAATGGATTCAATTAGACATCAGTGGGATGTGTTTAGTCAAAAAGGTGGAAAATCATTTGAGGAGGAACATGATGTATGTTGTATGTTCGGAAACACTTGGTGTGTGATGGTGGCAGGAGGAACAAGTGTTCAGTTTCAGACGGGGTGATGTTGTGGTCAGAAAGACGTAAGGGAATGCAGGCGAGAAAGAAAGAGGAGGAGGCTTGAATCCCTGTAGCCTTGCGAGGCGTGAGTCAAGGGCTCAGGGATGTCAACCAGGGTGCTGAGGGTCTGCTTAGGACCTCAGGCCAGGTGTGTGGGTATCCACCCTGGTCTCCCTGTGTGTGAGATCCCTCCTCATGCCAACGGACTAAACAGTGACAGGCACCAGAAAGAAACGCACGGTCTTAGGGGATTCCCCTGGGAACGGGCGTTGGCACAGAGCTTGAGCCGCATTTGATACAAGTTGAAAGGGATGTTGTGGAGAAGGGAGATCATTGACAGACAGACAGGTAACCATGCATGCAGAGTAAGAGAGGGCTGCACTGTGTGTCTGAGAGCATCGTGAACTTGCCTGTTCATTCTCCCATGGGGTGGTTGCAAATTGCAAAAGAAAGAAACACTACACGCTTTTAAACCTGCATTGCCTCTTGTGCCCTGATTATACTGTCCTTGTAGTGGGTCCTGAGCTGGGCCAGAGTTCACGGTGTTGGTGGCTTATGTGTGCTTGTGTGGTTGTTGTGGCTGGGGGCAGCTGCAGTGGTTTGCTGACTCAGTTACTCTTCTATCCCTTGAGGTAACCAGGAAAGATTGAGCCCACCCAAAAGGAGGCAAAAGAGAGGGAAAGGCAGTCGACACATATCAAGTATCTTTCTTATAATAGGCACTCACTAAATGTTAACTCTATTCACTCCTAGGGTTTTATTTGGAAAAAAAAAAAGGTAAAAATTGCTTGTCATGAATATGCATAGAAACTTTAGATCCTCAGCACCAGGTACATAAAAATCAGAGTTGCCTACTTTTTAAGCAGTGGTTAAAATAACCCAGTGATGGACTGCCCTGATTTTTTAAATAACATAAGATTTTGGACCTAACTATTCCAATCAGAAAGCAGGAAGGAACTTGGGTGAAGGTGCAGAGGGCTCAGACCCCAGATCTGACTGCACCATGACTTGGTATCACCAAAGGATGCCAGTTGCCTCCTGCCTACCAATCAGCCCTAAACATGGAATCCTTGTCTGCCCATCTTTCTGAGTTTGGCAGACCATTCTAAAATCTGCTTTATCCTTGTGGAGGGATCAGACAGACAGAAGGCAAAACTCAGAAATAAAAATATTGTGCTTTCTTAAATTAGAAAAAAAAAAAACCTAAGCATTTAAAATGACTGTTTTTCTTCACTTAAACTTGCCAAAAATTATAAATGGTTTTATAAAGGCTACTAGTCCTTACAGTCAAAGCTATGGGTTTTCCAGTAGTCATGTACAGATGTGAGAATTGGACCAGAAAGAAGTCTAAGGACTGAAGAATTGATGCTTTCAAATTGTGATGCTGGAGAAGACTCTTGAGAGTCCCTTGGACAGCAAAGAGAACAAACCAGTCAATTCTAAAGGAGATCATGCCTGAATATTCATTGGAAGGACTGATGCTGAAGCTCTAATACTTTGGCTCCACCTGATGAGTAGACCTGACTCATTGAAAAAGATCCTGATGCTGGGAAAGACTGAAGACAAAAGGAGAAAGGGGCAGCAGAGGATGAGATGATTCTATAGCATCAGTGACTCAATAGGCTTCCCTGTGGCTCAGCCAGTAAAGAATCCATCTGTAACAGAGGAAACTATAAGCAAGGTGAAAAGGCAGCCTTCAGGATGGAAGAAAATAATAGCAAATGAAGCAACTGACAAAGAATTAATCTCAAAAATATATAAGCAACTCCTGAAGCTCAATTCCAGAAAAATAAACAACCTTATCAAAAAATGGGCCAAAGAACTAAACAGACATTTCTCCAAAGAAAACATACAGATGGCTAACAAACACATGAAAAGGTGCTCAACATCACTCATTATTAGAGAAATGCAAATAAAAACCACAATGAGGTACCATTTCACACCGGTCAGAATGGCTGCTACCCAAAAGTCTACAAGCAATAAATGCTGGAAAGGGTGTGGAGATTCCTTAAAAAACTGGAAATAGAACTGCCATATGACCCAGCACTTCCACTGCTGGGCATACACACCAGGGAAACCAGAACTGAAAGAGACACGTCAACAAGCAATAAATGCTGGAGAAGGTGTGGAGAAAAGGGAACCCTCTATACTGTTGGTGGGAATGCAAATTAGTACAGCCACTATGGAAAACAGTGTGGAGATTCCTTTAAAAATTGCAAATAGAACTGCCTTATGATCCAGCGATCCCACTGCTGGGCATACACACCGAGGAAACCAGAATTGAAAGAGACACGTGTACCCCAATGTTTATCGCAGCACTGTTTATAATAGCCAGGACATGGAAGCAACCTAGATGTCCATCAGCAGACAAATGGATAAGAAAGCTGTGGTACATATACACAATGGAGTATTACTCAGCCATTAAAAAGAATACATTTGAATCAGTTCTAATGAGGTGGATGAAACTGGAACCTATTACACAGAGTGATGTAAGCCTGAAAGAAAAACACCAATACAGTATACTAATGCATATATATATATATATATATGGAATTTAGAAAGATGGTAATGATGACCCTGTATGAGAGATAGCAAAAGAGACACGGATGTACAGAACAGTCTTTTGGACTCTGTGGGAGAGGGCAAGGATGAAGTGGTTTGGGAGAATGGCATTGAAACATGCATATTATCATATGTGAAATGAATCACCAGTCCAGGTTCGATGCATGGTACAGGGTGCTCGGGGCTGGTGCACTGGGAAGGGGATGGGATGGAGAAGGAGGTGGGAGGGAGTTCAAGGTGGGGAACACGTGTACACCCGTGGCAGATTTATGTCAATGTATAGCAAAACGAATACAATATTGTAAAGTAATTAACCTCCAATTAAAATTAATAAATTTTTTTAAAAAGAGTATACTCCAAGGTATTAATTACTGAATAAAGGAATGTGATTATTTTAAAATTCTTTAATTTTTTTCCTTAACTCTTGCAATAAACTGAAGATGCTAACAGAAAAAAAAAGAAAAAGAATCCATCTCCAATGCAGGAGACCGGAGTTTGATCCCCGGGTTGGGAAGATCCCCTAGAGAAGTCAAGGCTATCCACTGCAGTATTCTGGCCTGGACAATTCCATGGACGGTACAGTCCATGGGGTCACAAAGAATCAGCACAACTGAGCAACTTTCACACACACAGTGACTCAATGGATATGAATTTGAGCAAACTCTGGGAGATAGTGGAGGACAGAGGAGCCTGGCATGCTGCTGTCCATGGGGTCACAAAGAATCAGACACGACCTAGCAAGTGAACAACAGCAAAGGCTGGCTACTAGATGAAAAAAAAAAAAGTATTAGAAGAATATCAAAAGACACAGGGAGCCCAGAAACAAACATAAAATTTTAGTATAAGAATGTTTCATCTCAGTGGAGGGGGAAAAAAAGGAATATTTCATGGATAAGATGAATAATTGGCAAAATATCTTTTAAAAGTTCCCAGCACAGTTCTTTATACCAAAGTAAGTTCCAGATGGAAAAAGATGGACATATGAGAGAGAATCACAAAATGACTACTGTGATAGTAGCAATAAAAATAAAACAATATTAGCTCAATGGCACCCCACTCCAGTACTCTTGCCTGGAAAAGCCCATGGATGGAGGAGCCTGGTAGGCTGCAGTCCATGGGGTTGCTAAGAGTTGGACGCGATTGAGCGACTTCACTTTCACCTTTCACTTTCTTGCATTGGAGAAGGAAATGGCAACCCCCTCCAGTGTTCTTGCCTGGAGAATCCCAGGGACGAGGGAGCCTGGTGGGCTGCCGTCTATGGAGTCACACAGAGTCGGACGCGACTGAAGTGACTTAGCTTAGCAGCTCATCCCTGCATTGGGCACAGTGCCTGGTGTATTTGAGACTTCCAGTAAACATTTGTAAAATCGATGTACAATGTGTTAGGTTCTCCATACATGCTTTGTATGTTTTATTTCATCCTCTGTCAGGACTTAGACATGGAAATAATAGTTTCCATATTTTGTTGAAGAGAAACAGAGGCACAAAGAGGTTAGGTGAGTCCGCAAGGACCGCCAGCTAATTGATAAGTGTGGAGGTGATGTTTAAATACCGAAATTTCAGCTCCAGAGCCCTTGCTTGCTTGCTTTTCCCCTGCGTGTGTTAATCTACAGATACACTTGTGTTTTTCTGATAGATGACATTTTTTAACTCTTTATTACAGAAAAAATGAGACTTCCAGTAAACATTTGTAAAATCGATGTACAATGTGTTAGGTTCTCCATACATGCTTTGTATATTTTATTTCATCCTCTGTCAGGACTTAGACATGGAAATAATAGTTTCCATATTTTGTTGAAGAGAAACAGAGGCACAAAGAGGTTAGGTGAGTCCGCAAGGACCGCCAGCTAATTGATAAGTGTGGAGGTGATGTTTAAATACCGAAATTTCAGCTCCAGAGCCCTTGCTTGCTTGCTTTTCCCCTGCGTGTGTTAATCTACAGATACACTTGTGTTTTTCTGATAGATGACATTTTTTAACTCTTTATTACAGAAAAAGCTTACACACATATAGAAATAGAAAGAATATAGTACAGTGAGTTTCAAAGGACCCATGTGAAAGAGGCATCATAGCCTATCCCACTTCATTTGTAGCTCCACCCGTTTCTGTCCACCTTGGGTGACTTTGAAACAGAGCCCAGACTGTGCATCACTCCAGGTGAAAATGTCTTCCCCCGATCCTAAAAGACAGAAACATTTTTCTTCAAACATTACCGCAGTCTCATCATCCAGTCCATATGCTACCTGGCACATGGTCAGTATCTGAAAAACATATATTGAATGAATGAATAGATGATTGAATGAGTGAATGAATGAATGAAGTGCCCCAGCTTTCTTTCCAACCGCAACTTCCCATTTCACTTTGCAAACCCTCTACTTCAGCCAAACAGGGTGACTTTGGGTTGCTGCTGATGGCATATGGTTGTGCTTTATTGATCTGTGCACTGAGCTGAGAGTTTGACTCACATCCTGTGTGATTATTACTACAACCCAGAAAGGAGGGAGAATTCCCCCATTTTACAGATGAGAAAAATGAGGCTCACAGAGACCAATAACTTCCCCGTGGAAGTGCAGTCAGTGAGAGTCAGCACTTGGATTTAAACCCACATGTCCTCTTGAAGGTCTGCATTCGTTCCTCCTTGTTGTGGCTGTGACCTAGGCTGTCTGAAGACCCTGTACTTAACTCCAAAGTCCCTTATACCCCATCACTTGCTCTGAAAACTGCCAGTGTCCAGCCCACTTCTCCCTGGACCTGCAGTGTATGATTCTTCCCTGTGACCAGTATCTTTGGGAATTTCACTGGTCATATCACGTCTGCCCTAGGCTAGATGCTCCTGCCACCCTTGCAATTCAAACCCGTGGGGCATCGTGTGACAAAGAGCAAGTACAGCTTCAGCAGGCTCATCCCAGGACATGGCCTTGCGGCCACTGTTCCCCACAGCCGCCTGGAAGTGCTTTAATTGGGGGCCTGAGCCGCAGACAACATCTTCATTCCAGGCCCGGAAACAAGGTGCCAGGTCGTCTGAGAACAGGCTGCCCAGAGCGCGGTTTGTCCTCTGCCGATGTTGATTTCAGCCATTAAACCCCAGTCACTGTAATAGTCCTGATAATTTCTCTGGGAGGAAAAAAAAAAAAAAACCACAAAACCTAATTTGCAGAATTGCAGAGGTTGGCGAGCCCTTCTGGCTTTGTTAGTCACACCCTAATCCAATTCCCTTTTTTAATACTGGTAGATTAATCTTTTAAAGTTATCCGAAGGGTGAAGTGCTTTGCCCAGGTAACATACCTGGCCTAAGACACAGCTCTGAGTGGGAAGCCAGGAGTTCAGTCTCCCTATTTCATGTTCCATGCACTCTGCCCAGATCCCTGGAGAAATGCTGGCCCATTAGAGCAACTTCCACCCTAAGGATCCAGGATAGCGGTTACAGTTGTGTTCTGGTCTAACCCTAGTTCCTCTACTTGGCAGTATATGTCCTCAGGCAAATTCTAAATCTTCCTTTGCCATGGTTTTCTCATCTGCAAGATGAGATGAGATGACAAAACATGACACCCACTTGGGTGGGTGGGAGGAGGTTATCGTGAAGGTCAAATACTTTAACATATACAAGTAAAATTTTTAACTTT
>SJXQ01001435.1:0-53223 GCA_006408695.1 Aepyceros melampus | reverse complement strand
ACAAACATCTAAACACACACTAACACTCTGCATCCTTTCCTTTGTGGTGCAAAGTCAGTAGGCTGCTGCTGCTGCTGCTGCTAAGTCGCTTCAGTCATGTCCAACTCTGTGCGACCCCATAGATGCCCTCCTACCAGGCTCCTCTGTCCCCAGGATTCTCCAGGCAAGACCACTGGAGTGGGTTGCCATTTCCTTCTCCAATGCATGAAATATAATGAAATATAACTAAACCCTTCAGTGCATCACATCAGTGCTTCTCAAGCTTGGCTGCATAGTAGTAGAATCACCAAGAGGGTTTAAAAATTTCTTAATCCCCAAGTGGCATCCCAGAATATTTAAATCAGGAACTTTTGGAGTGATATTCCAGGTTATGGCAAAGTGCAACCAGTTTTGAGTATCGGTGTACCAGATTAAATGCTTCTTATGATGAAATGCCCTTGGAATGCATTCACTTTGATTAAAATAAGACATTTACATTTTTATATATGGCCAGATTTCATACAGGTTTACTTCTGCTTCTGGCTGTGATGGAGTAACTGTGATAGGAAATACCCCTTCACGGTAAACACAGAGGAAAATGCATAAAATATATGAGACAACTGTTTCTGGACATTAGACAACAAGCAGCGCAGGACTGTGATCCGTGAGAAAGAAATAAACATTGTGAGCCTGATATTCATCTGGGTTGTGTGTCTGGAGATACTTCCCAGATTGCAGAGAAGGGAGGAGAAGCTCAAGCGAAGCACAGGAGCAGAGAGAGAGTGGGGTTTTGGAAGAGTGAGGTGTCTGGAACTTAAGGGTCAGAGTATCAGGGAGGAGGAAGCTGCCTGGAGAAAAAACTCCAAAATCTACATAAAGGTCCCCTTGAGTATTGTGTTGAAGAGTAACCTACAGAAGTGAAGGGTGAGCCTCCATGAGGCTGGGCAGAAAAACAACGAAGGAACTGTAAGCTGAAGGGTTCCCAGAACACACGTAGGGCTGGGAGATGTCTGAGTTCTGGTCAACTGTAGTGAAGAGTTCGTCTGGGGCCCTGAGAACGCTGGAGGATCATGCCTAGTGAGACAGAATAAACTAGCTCTAGAGCAAAGGACACTCAAAACTTGCCCTAAAAAGCTTTTAAGAAAACTTTGCAAATCTCAGACTGAATAACAAGTGATTTAAGTGAATGAAGCCCGATGCCATTTAAAGGAATGTCTGCTAAAAGAAAATCCAGCATTCAACATTATAAATTGCACAGCATCCAGGATTTAACAGAAGCAAAATACTAGATGTGTGAAGAAGCAGAAAAAGTACAACCTACTACAAGAAGAAGCAACAATGATTATAAACAAAATAAAAATGACCAAGGTAATAGAATTAGCAGATGAGAATCTTAAAATAGCTAATAACCTTCAAGAATTTAAAGGGAAAATATAAGCCAAATTAGAAGAGGAATGAGGGACTTTAAAAAGTGGAATTTCTAGAAATGAAACAACATCTGAAAAGGAAAGATTCATTGGAATGGATTAGTAAATATTGGACACTAAGAAGGAAAAGAAATCACTGAATTTGGAAGTGTAACAATGGAAACTATGCAAACTGAAGCACAGAGGGAAAAAGTCAGCATGAACAGAACCTTACTGGTCAGGGGATATGATCAAATATCATCATATGTGTAATCAGAATTTCATACAATGTAGAGGAAAAAACCCAAACAGTTATTTGAAGAAACACTAGCAAATGTTTTGCAAACCTGATGAAAACTACTGATACACATATTCAAGATGCTCAGCAGACTCCCAACAAGGATAAAGAAAGAAAACTTCATCTTGAATAGCATGTTTGAAAATCTATGGTGAAGAATAAATCTTAAAGCAAAAGCTATCACCCTAGAATCTGTTATTCAATGCAGTTAGCTTTAAAAATAAAAAAGAAAGAAAAACTTCTCTGGAGGCCGAAATCTGAACGAATGCAGACCTGAGTGCAGGCCTGCACCATAAAAACACTGTTAAAGTTTTCACCATTTTCGTTTGTTTGTGTTTTAATATGGAAGACAAATACCAGAGAAAACACAGAACCTGAAAAACAAGTGACACTGGAAATGGTGAATATGTGGATTCATACACGAAAGACTCTTCCTTACCAGCATGTACCAAATATATAGAGATTTCGACACTCTTTTCTTTAGCACTAAGCGTTTGTAGTCCATCACGTTTCGCCTTGGACTGACTACATGTTAAGTACTCCACTGCCACGTGTGGTGAGCGGTTACTGTAGTGGGCAGCCCAGCGCTGGCCCATCAGCCTGGTTTGTTTCCTCATTTACAGCTGACCCTTGAACAGCAGGGTTTAAACTTCTTGAGTCCACTTGTGAGATTTTCAGCAAATCCGTACAGCAGGCTCTGCAGTTGGTTGATCTCAGGATTCAGAGCTAGATACAGAGGCTGACTATAAAGTCACACTCAGATTTTGAAATGCACGGAGGCCCAGCATCTCCAACTTCAGCACTGTTTGTGAGTCAACAGGATTTATTGTCATCTGAAGACAATATGCTTCATACTTATTTTCTGTCTCCAAACTGTGAGCTGTTACCAGAAAGGACATAATCTGGTTCACGGCGGTGTGCCCTGCGGTTGGAACAGGCCTAATACGTGGCAGGCACCCCTCGTACGTACTACTACTATTTACCTCTGGAATAAAAGACGTTTCAAGGAAAAGACCCAGACGCCACGTGCATCTGGCAGGGACCCTGCGGTACGCAGTCCCTTTATGCTCCTGGAAAGTCAGCTTTTTCTTCCTGACCCCTGGTTCTCGGCAGCTACTGCTCATCTTTCTTTTACTATAGTTTCAGCTTTTCTAGAAATTTACTTGAATTTAATCATAAAATGTGTAATGTTTTGTGTCTGAATGCTTTTACTTAGCAAATCTATTCTTGACATTATTTATGTTATTGCTATTATCAGTAGGTCATTTCTTTGTATTGCTGAATCATACTGATATTAACATTTCATTGTTTCTATACACATATACCACAATCTATATAGGTTAATTAGATGTTAATGGAAATTTGAATTCTTTACAATTTGGGTCTATTGTGAATAAATCTCCTTTTGAGTATAAGTGTAGACTAATGTTTCCATATCTCTTGGAATTTCTGGGTATATGTTAGATTATGTATGATTTTCAAATTGCTGTATGATATGTTCAAACTACTGAACGATTGCACTCATCTCACAGGCTAGTAAAGTAATGCTCAAAATTCTCCAGGCCAGGCTTCAGCAGTACGTAAACTGTGAACTTCCAGATGTTCAAGCTGGATTCAGAAAACGCAGAGGAATCAGAGATCAAATTGCCAACATCCGTTGGATCACTGAAAAAGCAAGAGAGTTCCAGAAAAACATCTAACTTCTGCTTTATTGATTATTCCAAACCTTTGTGTGGATCACAAAAAACTGTGGAAAATTCTTAAAGAGATGGAAATACCACACCACCTTACCTGCCTCCTGAGAAATCAGTTTGGAGGTAAAGAAGCAACAGTTAGAACTGGACATGGAACAACAGACTGTTTCCAAGTTGGGAAAGGAGTACATCAAGGCTGCATATTGTCACCCTGCTTATTTAACTTCTATGCAGAGTACATCATGCGAAATGCCAGGATGGATGAAGCACAAATTGGAATCAAGATTGCCAGGAGAAATATCAATAACCTCAGATATGCAGATGACACCACCCTCATGGCAGAAAGTGAAGAAGAACCAAAGAGCCTCTTGATAAAGTGAAAGAGGAGAGTGAAATAACTGGCTTAAAACTCAACATTCGGAAAACTAAGATCATGGCATCCATCCCATCACTTCATGGCAAATAGATGGGGACACAAGGAAATAGTGACAGACTTTATTTCAGAATTTATTTTCTTAGGCTCCAAAATCACTGATGGTGACTGCAGCCATGAAATTAAAAGATGCTTGCCCCTTGGAAGAAAAGCTATGACCAACCTAGACAGCATATTATAAAGCAGAGACATTACTTTGCCAACAAAGGTCTGATTAGTCAAGGCTATGGTTTTTCCAGTAGTCAATGTATGGATATGAGAGTTGGACTATAAAGAATGCTGAGCACTGAAGAATTGATGCTTTTGAACTGTGGTGCTGGAGAAGACTCTGGAGAGTCCCTTGGACTGCAAGGAGAGCCAACCAGTCAATCCTAAAGGAAATCAGTCCTGAATACTTCTTGGAAGGACTGAGGCTGAAGCTGAAGCTCCAATACTTTGGCCACTTGATGGGAAGAATTGACTCATTGGAAAAAACTTTGATGCTGGGAAAGATTGAAGGCGGGAGGAGAAGGGGAAGACAGAGGATGAGATGGTTGGATGGCATCACTGACTCGATGAACATGAGTTTGAGCAAGCTCCATGGTGATGGGCAGAGAAGCCTGGCATGCTACAGTCCTTGGGGTTACTAAGAGTTGGATACAACTGAGGGACTGAACTGAACTGATACATAATTTTAAGAGAAATCCCCACTGTTTTTCCATGTGTATTTTCACTAATGGTGTAAGGGAGCTCTGAATATTCCATATACTTGTCAATAGTTGGTATTGTCAATCTTTTTGAGTTTAGATTAATAGATATGTAATGGTATCTCATTGTGATTTTAGATTGCATGATGATGAACGATAAGCATATTTTCATGAGTTTATTTGGCATCTGTATACCTTGTTTTATGAAGTATAGTTTTTACATATATATTTTTTAATCAGGTTATTTTCCAATTATTGTGGTATAAGAATTCTTTATGTATTCTGGATGAAAGTACTTTGTCAAATATACATGTGTTATAAGGATGCTGTTCCAATCTGTGATTTCCTTTTAAAATTGTTAACCGGGGGGGGGGGGGGGGGAACAGAGAAGCCTGGCATGCTACAGTCCTTGGGGTTACTAAGAGTTGGATACAACTGAGGGACTGAACTGAACTGATATATAATTTTAAGAGAAATCCCCACTGTTTTCCCATGTGTATTTTCACTAATGGTGTAAGGGAGCTCTGAGTATTCCATATACTTGTCAATAGTTGGTATTGTCCATCTTTTTGAGTTTAGATTAATAGATATGTAATGGTATCTCATTGTGATTTTAGATTGCATGATGATGAATGATAAGCATATTTTCATGAGTTTATTTGGCATCTGTATACCTTGTTTTATGAAGTATATTTTTTACATATATATTTTTAAATCAGGTTATTTTCCAATCATTGTGGTATAAGAATTATTTATGTATTCTGGATGAAAGTACTTTGTCAGATATACATGTGTTATAAGGATGCTATTCCAATCTGTGATTTCCTTTTAAAATTCTTAACAGAGTCTTTCAAAGAACGAAAGTTTAAATTTCAATGCAGTGAAATTTGTCAAGGTTTTTTTCATGTGTGATATTTATTTATTTTGGAAGTTTTTATTTATTTATTGGCATTGAATTATAGTTGATTCAAATGATTTAGGTGTATAGCAAAGTGATTCAGTCATGAACATATAACTGAATTTTTTCATATTCTTTTTCACAAGAACCTGAATACCATTCCCTGTACTATACGATAGGTCCTTGTTGTGAATAGTTTTTGTTTTATATTTCATACTTTTGGTGTCATATTATTAAATCTATTTAATGTTTGCTGAATTCAGAAGTGCTAAGATTTTTTTTTACTTTCTTTTTTTTTCGCTATGCTTTTTATGTAGGTTTTTCAGTAGACATGTTTTTATTAGTTGAGGAAAGTTTGCCTTTACTCTTAGTTAGCTGAGCATTTATTTTAATTTTTAAAAATTATTAGTGAGCACTGAATTTTTTCAAATGCTTTCTCTGCATATGTTGTGCATTTTCTGAAGTAATCAATATGCTCAAATACCATGAGGGTTCACGCTTAATTATGCTAACATTATTATCTAAACCTCTTCCTTTAAAAAAAAAATCACTCAAAAGTCATCTGGTCTTCATGGATGGCTGAATACTTCTAAATACCACTTTATAATTCTGTCTTTACACCCAAGCATAGATTTTTATCAGGCAAAACCTGAAATTTTATTCTTCTTCTCCAACTTGCCTACCATGGGAACAATGAGAAAGTTCAAGGAATTGAACTAATTTAACCTTTTTGTGTTTGAATTTCTCTATGATAAAATAGAAAGGGTTGTTTGTGAGAAAACTGAGTAAGATAACATTTGTAATAGACTTAGTACAGTGCCTAGAATATAGCTGTTATTTTAAAAATCCTTTTTAGTTCAAAAGCCTGATTTTGTTCTCGCCTATCTTGACCTTCAGTTAGTTTAGGATATGACCTCAACTTTTCTCCTTCCAAATAGTTTCTATACTGAGCTTGCTTGCCTGCATTCACAATCTTTAGATATGCCTTCACGAACCGAAGACTTCTCTGCTTTGAGTAATAACTTGAAGAGATTAATACTGCATGTTTCCTAATTTTCCCTTCCCTCTACCTGTCCCCGTCGTTACATAATGCAGAATTAGAGCAAGCTTCTACTGTGTTTTGCTAAGTATTTTTTGAGCACTTTTGATTTAAAAAAGAGAGTAATTATAACAGATTCAGTTCGGTTCAGTAGCTTAGCCATGTCCGAGTCTTTGTGATCCCATGGACTGCAGCACATCAGGCCTCCCTGTTCATCACCAACTCCTAGAGGTTGCTCAAACTCATGTCCATTGAGTCAGTGATGCCATTCAACTGTCTCATCCTCTGTCGTCCCCTTCTCCTCCTGGCCCCAGTCCCTCCCAGCACCAGAGTCTTTTGCAATGAGTCAGTTCTTCACATCAGGTGGCCAAAGGATTGGAGATTCACCATTAGTCTTTCCAACGAATATTCAGGACTGATTTCCTTTAGGATTGACTGATTGGATCTCCTTGCAGTCCAAGGGACTCTCAAGAGTCTTCTCCAACATCACAGTTCAAAAGCATCAATTCTTCAGCGCTCAGCCTTCTTCACAGTCCAACCCTCACATCCATACATGACCACAGGAAAAACCAGAGCCTTGACTAGACGGACCTTAGTCGGGAAAGTAATGTCTCTGCTTTTGAATATGCTATCTAGTTGGTCATAACTTTTCTTCCAAGGAGTAAGCGTCTTTTAATTTCATGGCTGCAGTCACCATCTGCAGTGATTTTGGAGCCCAAAAATATAAAGTCTGACACTGTTTCTACTGTTTCCCCATATATTTCCCATGAAGTGATGGGACCAGATGCCATGATCTTCGTTTTCTGAATGTTGAGCTTTAACTCAACTTTTTCACTCTCTTTTTTTACTTTCATCAAGAGGTTTTTTAGTTCCTCTTCACTTTCTGCCATAAGGGTGGTGTCAGGCACCCTTATCTACTATGCTTGATAAAGGTCTGAGAAAGAACATCAAAGAAAAAGAGAGATGGAGAAATTGTTTAAGAATTTTCTTTATGTGGACTATTTTTTAAAGTCTTTATTGAATTTGTTACAGTATTGCCTCTGTTTTATGTTCTGTTTTTTGGCCACGAGCCATGTGGGAGCTATATAAAAATGTGGAATATAAAATCCTAGTTTCATTCTAATGAGGTGAATGAACCTAAAGTCTATTACAGAGTGAAGTCAGAAAGAGAAAATCAGGCATCCTCTTCAGCAGGGATTGTACTCATACACCCTGGATTGGAAGGTGAAGTCTTAACCACTGGGCCACCAAGGAAGTCACAGGGAATAAATATTTCTTAATGGTACTAAATAGTGAAGTGAAAGTTGCTCAGTCATGTCCAACTCTTTGCGACTCCATGGACTCTACAGTCTATGGAGTTCTCCAGGCCAGAATACTGGAGTGGGTAGCCTTTCCCTTCTCCAGGGATCTTCCCAACCCAGGGATCAAGCCCAGGTCTGCTGCATTGCAGGCAGATTCTTTACCAGCTGAGCCACAAGATAAGCCCATGGCTTTAAATACATATGGCTAAATTGGCCTGCAAAAAGATTATAGTGTCTACATTTGCCCTAAAGTGTTACTCAGCTATTAAAAAGAACACATTTAAATCTATTCTAATGAGGTGGATGAAACTGGAGCCTATTATACAGAGCGAAATAAGTCAGAAAGAAAACCAGTTGTATAGTATATTAATGCATATATATGGAATTTAAAAAGATGGTAACAATGACCCTATGTGTGAGACAGCAAAAGAGACACAGATATAAAGAACAGACTTTTGGACTCTGTGGGAGAAGGTGAGGGATGGGATGATTTTAGAGAATAGCATTGAAACATGTATATTACCATATGTGAAACAGATCACTAGTACAGGTTTGATGCATGAAACCAGGCACTCAAAGCTGGCGCACTGGGATGACCCTGAGGGATGGGATGGGGAGGGAGGTGGGAGAGGGGTTCAGGTACACCCATGGCTGATTCATGTCAATGTATGGCAAAAACCACTACAGTATTATAAGGTAATTAGACTCCAATCAAAATAAATATATTAATTTTTTAGAAAAAGTGAATGACGCTGATGTGCAAACTCAAGATAGACTCAAGTGCGATCTGTTCGTAAAGCTGTTGTAAACTTTCTGTGAGAAAGATATGAAATACCAATTCTACACACACACACACACAAATGTGTAGTGATTAGACTTCCCCTGGAAAAATATACAATTTCTGCCTTCCCCACATGTTAGCTAAACTAAATACTTTCATTCTTAGTCATTACCAACTTGATAAGCAAAAGGTAATATCTCACTTTAATTTGTATTTTCTGATTAAGATTTTAAGCATCTAGTATTGTATCTTGAGCAGAAATGTATTGGTCAAGAAAAATAGAATTTAATTTCTCTAAAATAAGAAAGGTTAAACATGGTCGTTTTAGTACCCAGGAAATATTTTGAAACAATTTAAAATCGGTGAATTGATTAAAACCTCATTCTAGTTGTACATGGTATTTAGGGAATCTTTTTTTCCCATCTAATCATGCTGTGTATAATTACATAAAGACATAGCAGGAAATAAACTTTTTTTTGAAGAAATGTCTGAAGCCAAGTTGGAAAGGCATCCGTCATGACGCATGTCACTCACGTGGTGATTATTTTTGCAAGCATTTTGTGCACAGTTTGAACCTTGGTGTTCACAGAAGCCACCATTTTCTCTGCATATGACAGAATTATACATTCAAAAATATGGATAAAGGAGAATTTCTATTAATACTTGTTGCATAAAAAATTGACTCAGTTCTAATAAAGAGAATGAACCTGGAGCCTGTTATACAGAGTGAAGTCAGAAAGAGAAAACCAGATATCGTATATTCAGTGAAGTTAGAAAGAGAAAACCAGATACCGCATATTAGCACAATTCACTTCAGTTCAATTCAATTCAGTCGCTTAGTCGTGTCCGACTCTTTGCGACCCCATGAATCGCAGCACGCGAGGCCTCCCTGTCCATCACCATCTCCCGGAGTTCACTCAGACTCATGTCCATCGAGTCCGTGATGCCATCCAGCCATCTCATCCTCTCTTGTCCCCTTCTCCTCCTGCCCCCAATCCCTCCCGGCATCAGGGTCTTTTCCAGTGAGTCAACTCTTCACATGAGGTGGCCAAAGGACTGGAGCTTCAGCTTCAGCATCATTCCTTCCAAAGAACACCCAGGACTGATCTCCTTTAGAATGGACTGGTTGGATTTCCTTGCAGTCCAAGGGACTCTCAAGAGTCTTCTCCAACACCACAGTTCAAAAGCATCAATTCTTTGGTGCCCTGCCTTCTTCACAATCCAACTCTCACATCCATACATGACCAAGGGAAAAACCATAGCCTTGACTAGATGGACCTTAGTCAGCAAAGTAATGTCTCTGCTTTTGAATATGCTATCTAGGTTGGTCATAACTTTTCTTCCAAGGAGTAAGCATCTTTTAATTTCATGGCTGCAGTCACCATCTACAGTGATTTGGGAGCCCAAAAATATAAAGTCTGACACTGTTGACACTGTTTCCACTGTTTCCCCATCGATTTCCCATGAAGTGATGGGACCAGATGCCATGATCTTCGTTTTCTGAATGTTGAGCTTTAAGCCAACTTTTTCACTCTCCACTTTCACTTTCATCAAGAGGCTTTTTAGCTTCTCTTCACTTTCTGTCATAAGGGTAGTGTCATCTGCATATCTGAGGTTATTGATATTTCTCCCGGCAGTCTTGATTCCAGCTTGTGTTTCTTCCAGTCCAGCGTGTCTCATGATGTACTCTGCCTAGAAGTGAAATAAGCACGGTGACCATATACAGCCTTGACGTACTCCTTTTCCTATTTGGAACCAGTCTGTTGTTCCATGTCCAGTTCTAACTGGTGCCTCCTGACCTGCATACAGATTTCTCAGGAGGCAGGTTAGGTTAGCACATTTAATGGAATATAGAAAGATGGTTCTGATGAGTCTATCTGCTGGGCGCAGTGGAGATGCAGACGTAGAAAAGAGACTCGCAAACACAGTGAGGGAAGGGGTGGGCGGGAGCGATGAGAGCGCAGCGCTGAAACACGTGCACTGCCGCATGTAACGTTAGATAGCCAGTAGAAGCCTGCTGCATGTCGCAGGGAGCTCGAATCTGGTGCCCTGTGACAACCTAGAGGGATGGGATGGGCTGGGATGTGGGAGGGAGGTTCAAGAGGAAGGGGACATGTGTATACCTAAGACTGATTCATGTTGATATGCGGCAGAAATCACCACAATAATGTAAAGCAATTCTCCTCCAATTAAAAATAAATAAATTTAAAAATTAAAAAAAAAAAAAACCACAGTGACACAGAGAACTCAGTTCAGTATTTCGTGCCAACCTAAACAGGAAAAGAATTAGAAAAAGAGTGGATACCTGTGTATGCATAACTGAGTCACTTTGCTGCTTGAAGTTGTCACAGGATTGTTAATCAACTTGCTCCAATGTAAAATAAAAAGTTAAAAGCCTTTTCTGAATGAACGACAAGTCTGATAAATTCTCTTTGCAGTTGAAGACTGTCTATTTGTTCCTACAGTTTTGTTTTTCTTTTAAATCTTACAGTGTGAGGAACGTGTACAAAATTTGAACAGTTGTGTGTAAGGGGAAAAGCCCTGTACTACCTGAAGTGAAAGTCGCTGTTGAGTCTGACTCTTTACAACCTCATGGACTATACGTCCATGGAATTCTCCAAGCAAGAATACTGGAGTGGGTAGCCTATCCCTTCTCCAGGGGATCTTCCCAGGGATCTAACCCAGGTCTCTTGCATTGTGGGCAGATTCTTCACCAGCTGAGCCACCAGGGGAAGCCCAGGAACACTGAAGTGGGTAGCCTATCCCTTCTCCAGCAGATCTTCCCAACCCAGGAATCGAACCTGGGTCTCCTGCATTGCAGGCGGATTCTTTGCCGGCTGAACTACTAGGGAAGCCCCAGACTACCTGAAGGAAACTTCAATTTCAGCCTGGAATTCATTCAATAAAAAGCTGCATCACATTAGCTAGATGATTTCACATTTCTGATCTTTAACTCCATCATCTGCAAAATGATGCTTTTCTTTGTAAACCTTTTCTCCTAGTTTCTTTCTTGTCTGTTCAGAGTATGATTGAAGCGTATGACTGGACGCCTCTGTATCAATAGCTTGCTAGTCCTAGAGTCCCAGTTTCAACTCGCTGACCATTCCCTACATCCTTTTCAACTTTGACGTGCAGGAAACTATATTTTTCAAAATACCTTGTCAGTTGCCTTCCGTCTAGGTTCCACCATCACTAGTGAGCTCCTGAAGGAAGGAGAGGCTCTGATACTCTCTGCGTCCCCTCTCCATCGGCAGCATCTCCAGTTCAGGCCAGGGCTGCTGCACGACTCCAGGTTCTGACAAACAGCCTCTACGTCCTGGCAGGCTGTCTTTGTCTCCAGCTTCTAAGAGGCCCCCAGACCTTGGCTCCAGTAAGACCCTTCTTCTCATTTCTGCAGCAGCCTTGGAGGTGGTATCAATAACCTCAGATATGCAGACGACACCACCCTTATGGCAGAAAGTGAAGAGGAGCTAAAAAGGCTCTTGATGAAAGTGAAAGTGGAGAGTGAAAAAGTTGGCTTAAAGCTCAACATTCAGAAAACGAAGATCATGGCATCTGGTCCCATCACTTCATGGGAAATAGATGGGGAAACAGTAGAAACAGTGTCAGACTTTATTTTTTGGGGACCTACAGTTTTTTTTTCTTTTAAGTCTTACATTGTGAGGAACGTGTACAAAATTTGAACAGTTGTGTGTAAGGGGAAAAGCCCTGTACTATCTGAAGTGAAAGTCGCTGTTGAGTCTGACTCTTTACAACCTCATGGACTATACAGTCCATGGAATTCTCCAAGCAAGAATACTGGAGTGGGTAGCCTATCCCTTCTCCAGGGGATCTTCCCAGGGATCTAACCCGGGTCTCTCGCATTGTGGGCAGATTCTTCACCAGCTGAGCCACCAGGGGAAGCCCAGGAACACTGAAGTGGGTAGCCTATCCCTTCTCCAGCAGATCTTCCCAACCCAAGAATAGAACCTGGGTCTCCTGCATTGTGGGCGGATTATTTGCCGGCTGAACTACTAGGGAAGCCCCAAACTACCTGAAGGAAACTTCAATTTCAGCCTGGAATTCATTCAATAAACAGCTGCATCACATTAGCTAGATGATTTCACATTTCTGATCTTTAACTCCATCATCTGCAAAATGATGCTCTTCTTTGTAAACCTTTTCTAGTTTCTTTCTTGTCTGTTCAGAGTATGATTGAAGCGTATGACTGGACGCCTCTGTATCAATAGCTTGCTAGTCCTAGAGTCCCAGTTTCAACTCGGTGACCATTCCCTACATCCTTTTCAACTTTGATGTGCAGGAAACTATATTTTTCAAAATACCTTGTCAGTTGCCTTCCGTCTAGGTTCCACCACCACTAGTGAGCTCCTGAAGGAAGGAGAGGCTCTGATACTCTCTGCGTCCCCTCTCCATTGGCAGCATCTCCAGTTCAGGCCAGGGCTGCTGCACGACTCCAGGTTCTGACAAATAACCTCTACGTCCTGGCAGGCTGTCTTTGTCTCCATCTTCTAAGAGGCCCCCATACCTTGGCTCCAATAAGACCCTTCTTCTCATTTCTGTATCAGCCTTGGAGGTGGTATTAATAACCTCAGATATGCAGACGACACCACCCTTATGGCAGAAAGTGAAGAGAAGCTAAAAAGCCCTTGATGAAAGTGAAAGAGGAGAGTGAAAAAGTTGGCTTAAAGCTCAACATTCAGAAAATGAAGATCATGGCATCTTTATTTTTTGGGGCTCCTAAATCACTGTAGATGGTGACTGCAGCCATGAAATTAAAAGATGCTTACTTCTTGGAAGAAAAGTTATGACCAACCTAGATAGCCTATTCAAAAGCAGAGACATTACTTTGCTGACTAAGGTCCGTCTAGTCAAGGCTATGGTTTTTCCCTTGGTCATGTATGGATGTGAGAGTTGGACTGTGAAGAAGGCTGAGCACCGAAGAATTGATGCTTTTGAACTGTGGTGTTGGAGAAGACTCTTGAGAGTCCCTTGGACTGCAAGGAGATCCACCCAGTCCATTCTGAAGGAGATCATTCCTGGGTGTTCTTTGGAAGGAATGATGCTGAAGCTGAAGCTCCAGTCCTTTGGCCACCTCATGTGAAGAGTTGACTCACTGGAAAAGACCCTGATGCCGGGAGGGATTGGGGGCAGGAGGAGAAGGGGACGAGAGAGGATGAGATGGCTGGATGGCATCACTGACTCGATGGACGTGAGTCTGAGTGAAGTCCGGGAGTTAGTGATGGACAGGGAGGCCTGGCGTGCTGCGATTGGTGGGATCGCAAAGAGTCGAACACGACTGAGCGACTGAACTGAACTGAACTCAACTGGACGTGGTAACAGCTTCCTGATGCTCTGCATTCCTGGTTTGCCTCACTATCCCCTCTTTTACGTCTCAGTTCTTATATCATCCATGTAACCAATTCTCTGTATTAAATTCCTATTTAAAATACTTCCAGTTTTTCTGAATGGACCCTGACTGATACAGGTAAACATTTTTGTTTCACTTCTGCCAAATACCTAGATATGAACATTATTGGGCTTCCCTGGTGGCTCAGTAGTAAAGAATTTGCCTGCAGTGCAGGAAACACCTGGGAAATCCCATGGATAGAGGAGCCTGGAGCGCTACAATCCATGGGGTTGCAAAAGTTGGACAGGTTATAAAGAAGCTCCCCTTTCCAGCTTCTCTTTTTTGAAATAATGCAAACAGATTTATTTGCATTCACAACAGTGAGGACTAGGACCCGAGATGAAAAGGAAAGCATGCTTCTGTCAAATGGGGAAGGTCAAGATTTTTAAGTAGCTAACTGTGGGATGTGCTGGGTGGGGAGACTTGCTGTGTTTTCAGTTCAGCTCTTCACAAACAAGTGACATGTTTTTAATGCAGTTTTCATCATAACCAGACTTCTTGTGGTTTGTTCTTGTGTGGAGCATAAAATCCAGTTTCCTTGGCCCTGAATTGAAGAACTCCAGAATGCAAAGTTAATCTTTCCAGCTTCTCCCTGTCATGGTCCACCCGCCATCGCGATTTCTGCACGGTCGTCTTTCCTCGGCACTCTGTGGTGCCTCCTGTGAGCGCTGCGTGCTGAGTCGCTTCAGTCGTGTTTGCCTCTGTGCGCTCCTATGGACGGCAGGCCGCCAGGCCCCTCTGTCCCTGGGAGTCTGCAGCCAAGAACACTGGAGGGGGTTGCTGTGCCCTCACCCAGGGCTGACTCCTGTACCATTTACTTACACTTTGTCCCAGCTCTGCTATCTTCATCGACTGAGCATCCATTTCTTCTCTACCTTCTGAGTATTCCCCATTCTTTAACACCCAATGTGAGCCCCACGTCTCCTGTGAAGCTGCTTCTGACTGTTGCAATCGGTGTCAATCCCAGTTTCCCTGGAGCGTGAGATCTGCATGAGCTACTTCATGTTTCTACTATCAGGTCTAGTGTCTGTACGTGAGGAAGGTGGTAGAGGCTACGATTTGTTTCCTAATTGTGTCTGTCCCCGAGTTAATGGAAGAACTGACATAGCTCCTATAATAGGGAGAGAGAAATAAATGCCAGTTCCCTTATGGCCTTTCAAGACATTTTTTATCGAATGATTCAGTTCCATTTAGTGTTTGTTTATAAGTGTAAAAGAAGTAATACTTAGGTTGAATATTTGTTGCCCACAAGGCGTATGCTGGAAATTTTTGTTTTGAATGTTCTCTTAATATGAACCTGTTTTCTTTGGTTTTCTCATTTTCCTAAACTTGTAATGAGAGGAATGGGGAATACATTCACTCGTTTATTCAACACTTTTTTATCTCATACTACACGATAACTGCTCTGCTAGCTCTAAGGATAAGAGATAAGGAGTTAGATGCACCTGATGTCAGCCGTCATGGTGCTTGAATTATAGTGAGAAAAGAGAAGAAGAAAGAGCGTATACAAATAAGGATGCCATAAAGGAGAAGGAAATTTCCTTCTCTGCTTCTAGTTTCTATAGCTGGTCTAAGAATTAAATTGGCATAAGACAGATTAACAGGAGGAAAAAATTAATTTTAATCCATACATACACAGGAGAGTTTCAAAAAAATATGAGAGTCAAGAGGGGTCCAGCTGAGATTTGTATACTCTCTGGAATTATGGAAAGGAATAGGGTTTTGACACTTGGTTGGGGGAGTGAATTAGCGGAGCAAAGGAAACATCTGGTAAGTTAAAGCCTACCTTGTTTTGCAGTTGAGTCTCTAGGGTAAAAACAAAAAAAGTTGTCTCTGGGTGTAGCTTTTCTCCTAATACAGATGTCTTTACTAATGGAAAATTTGTTTATAAATGCAAATTTCCTTTACAAAAGAGGAAGTTTATGCTTTGTTTTAGGCACTTAAGGGAGAGACAAAGAGCTCCCTGGCTTCTGTTGGATCTGATCACCTTCACCTCAGAATACTTCATGTGCAGAAGCAGCCTGTGTTAGGGTGTCACGTCCTGAGCCCTTCAGTACGAGTGAGCAGAAGTGCTATGAAGACAAGGAGCTGGGCTGAGGGGCAGGTCTGCTCTCGGTGGAGTAGTCACGGGGGTTTTGCCTGCGGTGCTGACAATTGGATGGGGCCGGATGGTCTTCTCCCTGGTGAGGGGCTGAGAGGTGTGGGGCCGGAGCTCAGCCAAGGCAGACAGGCAGGCGCTCGCTCTGTTCAGTGAATGGAAGGAAGTCCAGTGGGGTCAGAGCAAACAGAGCCTGGGGAGGGAGGGGTGTGCAATAGGGATGTTGAGAGGGTTGGTGCAGATCAACAGACTGAAGCTTCCAAAAAGCTGGACTCCTTTAAGAAAGGTTTCGTGAAAGAACACTCTATAGTACTTTAAATTTTAAATACTGTATAGTATTTTAAAATGAACTCTCCTAAAGATTCTTGGAGATGAGTGGCAGGCCAAGAGGTTCAATGAAGCTGGTAGTTAAGCCTTGTATTAATATTTATTTATCCTCCACTTGGAAAGATTAAGAACTAGAGGAGAAGGAGGTGACAGAGGATGAGATGATTGGATGGCATCACTGACTCAATGGACATGAGTTTGAGCAAGGTCCGGGAGATAGTGAAGGACAGGGAAGCCTGGCATGCTGCGGTCCATGGGGTCGCAAAGTATCAGACATGAATTAGCAACTGAACAAGAATCCTTCATTCATTCACTTATTTGTTAACTCACATAACATGAGCCCTTCACCAAAATACTTTTCAACAGTCTTCCAGGGATAGAATTCTTGGTAGAATGGACTGGGACTCTGAATTCGTGTTTTATTTTTTATTTTACTTTTTGTCTATTTAAAAAATATATAACACAAAGCAATAGACTGTAGCTTTTGGGAACAGGAACTGAATTTCTCGTTTTGTACCTGGACTTTTGACATATATGTACATAGGACAGTTACCTTAAGAGAGCTCCCTCTTTAATCTTTTACCCGTCACTGTGGTGCTGGTGCCTGATGTGCCTTTGTTTGTCTTCCTAAAGAGAGTTCCCAGAGTCTGTGAAAGTTCAATGTCTCTTTTGTCTTCCCTCTGCAGCAATGGGCTAAATGTTCTCTTGAGTGGCAGGCATTATTTATGACAAAGGTTCCCTGAATGTCAATTTGTCCACAGAGGGAAGCGCAGCTCCAAGGGCACGTTCTTCTCTGGATGCCAGACCCAACTCCCATCAGCAGTAACGAGCTTTACGTGTGTGACTGCTGCCCTTTCTGGGCCGTTGCGGCATGGAGCAATGCCTTTTGTCATCCATCACACTCCAGAAACCCTTGCTCCCTCTCTTCTCCCTTCTCTAAATAGCTTTTCAAACAGGAAATTGAAAACATTATTTATCTCTGACCAAAATGTTCTTTCCAATAACAGTAATGAGGTCTCCTGAAACCAAAAGGCAGAGTTTGCTCTCCCTGGACACAAGACAATGCTAAACGGACTGACCTCGTGGGAGACCCTGTGGGAAGGTCCCAAATCTGGGACCACTTTGGGGGTGCATTGTCATTTCTTGGAGCTCAGGAACCCTGACTTCCTTGGATCCAACACAGTCCTTAGCCTTCTGAGAGGCAAACAGCAGGTGCTCTATAATGATAGCCAGCTACTTGCTAAGCCCTTCACATGAATTATCACAGATCAATTGACTTGATATGTCTGACGGATATTGTCATCCTTTTGGTCTGTCTAACTTGAGAAGTCTATCCTACCTGTGAAGAATTTTTCATTCAGGAGACTCAAAAAGGTGCCGGATGATTGTTTCCCTGGCCTCTAATGTAGCTATGATCGGGGTGGGCACAAATTCCCTCTTTTCTCATCATATGGATATCCTGCAGACTTGGAGTTACTGGAAGGAACAGGCACCACAAGGAAGATTTTGGGGGCAGCAGTGGTGAAAGCAAGACTAACCCCAAAGAGCAGAGGGAGCAGAACTGCAGGGTGTTCTGATGTCAAGGTCAGTGGTGTCTGCACATCCCAGTGGGCAGAGCTCACTAGCAGCGACAGTGATTTCCTCTCTAGGAAAGTTCAGTGGAATAAATTTGGGCATTGTTCTTGCTTTTGAGATGCAGACCTGGTCATCTGCTTTTCAATTGAGTCTGAGAGCTATTCAACATCTTTTTACTGGTTGGCCAAAAAATTTGTTCGAGTTTTTCTGTACCATCTTATTTTCAGTACCCAATACAGTAGCGTTACTTATAGGCACTGCATATGTCTGTAAATTATTGTATTCATGCATAGATAAGGATAATTTGATTAAATAATTGTGCAGCTCAAAGCAATATAATTTTATTTAATTGTATTTGCATTGCTTCTCTCCACAGAAAATAATAGTGTAAAATTATCATCATGTGAAGAGATGATGATACAAAAAAGTATACAGACAAAAATATAGGAAAAGAGTATAATAGAGGTATAGTGTGTTAATTTTGAGATTTTGTCACATTTGTGGTAATTGTCAACTTTTTGAAAAATAATAGAGTTAAAATTCACATAACATAAAATTTACCACTTTTGCCATCCAGTGGCTTTTAGGGCTTTCACAACGTTGTATAAGCATCATCACTTTCAATTTTAGAACATTTTAAATCAACTGCACAGAAACCCTGTGTCCACTCAGCAATAACTCTCCATTCCCTCTGACCCTCAGCTCCTGGCAACCACTAACCTGCTGTCAGTCTCCATGGATTTGCCTATTCTGGACATTTCAAATAAACGGAATCACTTAGTAGGTAGACTTTTATTTCTGGTTTCCTTCTCTTGGCATAATATTTTCAGGTTCTTTGTTGTAGCATATATTAGTACTTCATTATTTACATGGATGAATAATATTCCACTGATTGGATAAACCACATTTTGCTTACACATCAGTTGATTGACATTTGGGCAGATTCACTTTTTTGGCCGTTATGAAAGATGATGCTCTGAAAATTTATATGCAAGTTTTTGTTTGAATGTATGCTTTCAGTTCTCTTGAGTATATACCTAGGAATGAAATTGCTGTGTTGTATAGTAATCCTGCTTCACTTTCTGAGGAACTGCCAAACTTTTTCACAGTGACTTCAATATTTTACAACCCTTTGAAAATGTATGAGAGTTACAGTGCTCAGCAATACTTTCTGTTTTTTATTTCGTTTTTAAATTCTAGTGGGTGTGAAGTGCATATTATTACTGTTTTTATTTGTATTTCCCTAATGGCAATGGCACCCAACTCCCGTACTCTTGCCTGGAAAATCCCATGGGCGGAGGAGCCTGGTGGGCTGTAGTCCATGGGGTTGCTAAGAGTCGGACATGACTGAGCGACCTCACTTTGACTTTCACTTTCATGCATTGGAGAAGGCAATGGCAACCCACTCCAGTGTTCTTGCCTGGAGAATCCCAGGGACAGGGGAGCCTGGTGGGCTGCCGTCTCTGGGGTCGCACAGAGTCGGACACGATTGACGCGGCTCAGCAGCGGCAGCGGCAGCAGCAGCAGCAATGATGATATTGAGCTTCTTTTCATGTGCTTCCTGGCCAGTTGCAGAACTACTTTGAAGAAATGTCCATTTAGTTTCTTTTCCAACTTTTAATTAAGTTATTTCTCTTTTTGTTGTTGAGTTGTAAGAGTTCTTTTTAAAATGTTACTTATTTGTTTATAGCTGTGCTGAGTCCTCACTACTGCATGGGGCTTTCTCGAGCTGCAGTGGGCAGGGGGCTGCTGTTGCGGCGCAGGGGCTGCTCCCTGAAGGGCTTCTCTTGTCGTGGGCCACAGGCTTTAGGCGCGTGGGCGCAGCAGCAGTGGCACACAGCCCTAGAGGATGAGGGCTTAGTGACTGTGATGCTTGGGCTCCGTTGCCCCAGGGCACGAAGGGTCTTCCCCGACATGGGACTGAACCCATGTCCCCTGCATAGCAGATAGAGTCTTAACTACTAGACCACCAGGAAAGTCCCTATAGTTGTTTTCTTAAATCCACGTTTGAGTTTTTCACTTTCAACTGTGTAGAAATAAAACTGATTTTTGTATACTGATACTGTGTCCTGAAACTTTCCTGAACCAGTTTACTAGTCCTGATATTTTCTTTGTGAATTCTTTAGGTTTTTCTCTATATAATATCACGTCCTCTAGAGATGGTTTTACTACTTCTTATATTTGTATATCCCTTTATTTCCTTTTTCCCTCTCTCCTTCCTTGCTTCCTTCCTTCTTCTCCCCATCCCTGAACAATTGTCCTGGCTCAGACTTCCAGTAAAATATTTATTACTTATCTTGTTACTGATTTGAGGCATAAAGCTTTAACATTAAGTATGGTTGATGAAGATTTCTCACAGATGCACTTTATTAGGTTGATACAGTTTCCTTCTCTTCTAGTTACTTGAACGTTGTCAGTTCTCTTGACAATACAGCCTCACAGGCGGCATCCTAGTGCCCAGTCAGAGGCTAAGGGTCAGGGAGGGTGAAGTATCCCCAAACTGAATCAGAATTATGGTATCTTCAGTTTTCACCACATGTAACTTGACAGGCTTAATTAGTTTAGCTCCTGCCAAAATGGAGAGCATCCTGATTCAAAAATAGAAAGGTCTGCTGTGTTATCACCCACCTATCTGTGCTGAGTGTTGTGACTCTCATGTCAAGGCATAGCTGAAAGTCTGCTAAAATTCTAAAAATGAATAATGCATGATATAGTGCTGTGTCCCAGAACTTGTTTCATTATCTAAATTTTGCACACATTAACATGCCTCCCAAGAAGGTGACTTGTTTCTGAAATATTACAAGAAAATGCAAGAGAAACAAGAACCACAGAGGGAATGAAAAGTTATGCCAAAGTATTTCACTGCTTTCATAAGTGAATTTGAATTAGTAAGTGAATCTATTTCAGTATAAATTTTATTTAGAGAAAAATGTGTTTCTTCCTACCCAAATAAGTAGCTATTGAACATTTGTTTGAAATACCAAATAATTAGCTACTGAAATTGCCTGCATGGCTTGCTGGGAACCTGCAGAAAAATCTCAGAAGCAAGCAGTGAGATGATGGAGCGAGGCTGTGTGGATTTGTTCCCATGCATTGTGTGAGCTGCAAATTATGCCTAGGGTTCCCGTGCATTATGTGAGTTGCAAATTATGCCCAGGGTTCTTGGGAACAAAGACATCACTTAAGACGCCACCTTAGAAAACTTTGTTATTAACTGTGTTTGTGTCCACAAAATTCACATGTTGAAATCTTAACCCCCAAAGTGATGGTATTAGGAAATGGGAACTTTGGAAGGTAATTAGGCCATGAAGGTGGAGCCTCATGAGTGGGAGTAACGGCCTCCGAAGAAGAGAGGTGAGAGAGCTCACCTCTACTCTCAGCTTCCTGCCGTGTGAGGACAAAGGGGGAAGATGTTGTCTGCAAACCAAGAGCAGTGTCTTCACCTGACATCTTGTCTGCTGGTGTCTTGATCTTGGTCTTTCCAGCTCCTGAACTGTGAGAAGCAAACACTCGCTATTTAAGCTGGTCAGTAATGGTACTCTGCTTTGGCAGCATGAGCTGAGAATAAGGTGCTCAGTAACAGTGCTCTGTAGTAACAATGCTCTGTAGTAATGGTGCTCTGTAGTAACGGTACACTGTACTAATGGTACGCTGTAGTAATAGTACTCTGCTTTGGCAGCATGAGCTGAGAATAAGCCACTCAGTAACAATGCTCTGTAGTAACAGTGCTCTGAAGTAACGGTGCTCTGTAGTAACGGTGCTCTGTAGCAATGGTGCTCTGTTTTGGCAGCATGAATTGAGAATGAGACATGGCTTCTCCTTTTCATGTAAATATGTGGAGAGATTTTGTTGCTGTTTTTGCTCAAAGAAGAATGTAACAGTCTCAAATAAAATTATTCATCTACCTCTTTTTTTTTAATTAAAATGATTTGTCTAGTTATTTTTATACTTCTGACAAAAGTCATTTCCCAACCAATTTTGAATTTTACCTTTGAGAGAAAAAATGAGCTTATATATTCATATATTAAATAATGAATCGAGAATCTCTATATGCCAAGATTTGTGTTAGCTGCTGAGCGTACAGAGATGAGTAAGGAACATTCCCAGCCTTTAGAGAACATTATGCTGCTGCTAAGTCACTTCAGTTGTGTCCGACTCTGTGCAACCCCATAGACGGCAGCCCACCAGTCTCCCCCATCCCTGGGATTCCACAGGAGATTAAATATAATACAAAATTTGCTATTTTGATGAGGGCTGGGGTACACGATGTCATGAATTTGGTGCTTATTTCAACAGCTCAGTTCAGGAAAGTGCTAAGTGGAGTTGGCCATCAACTCATGTCCCATGAATATCTCCGAAAGTTCAATCTGTATGTGTTTGGTTACTTTAAGGACCATATTGAATAAACAATTGGCTTACCCAGCAGGTGACTAATACTTTTTACTTACTATGGGATAAGCCCAGTGTGGGTCTTAGAAATCTCTTAATTGATTATTTAAGAAAAAAAATCTTGCATGTTAAAACATCAAAACCTTCCAAAGTCACAGTAAGAATTAATATTTCATGCTCTTAGTCATTGTGGGCTCATTTCCTCCTTGTTCTTGAAAAGGGTGATGAGACAGATTTGCTTACAAAGTAGCTGTTAATAGTGAGATGGTGCCTGGTTTAACTGGACACATGCTAAAGCAGCCTGTCTTCCTTTGCCTGTGATCAGATTATTCCAGATAGGGCCTCAGCAATTAGCTCAGCAGGTGATCAGTGAGGGTTTGTGGGATGAGTGAGTGAGTCGCTTCCCATGGACGTTTCCAAAGCTGCTTCTCTGATTCTGTCACTTACATAATGCGCATCACAGCGGCACATCTTACTCTGTGGACCGTGGTTCAGTTTCTGTTTTCAAGGATGCGAGCCCTCTGCCTGTGTCCATGGCTCCCCTTTGCGTGGTGATGCAGAGTCTTCAGAAGGTAAATGTTATCTTGAAATGATACCTCCCTATGCTTTAAGAAGCCCAGTCCTCACCATTAGGCAACGCACAGTGAAGATAACCCTTCCATCTAAATAACCAGGCCTTGGAGCAGGCAGAAGGCCCTGTCCCCTGAATGCCGTGAGAGCGCTTGCTCTTGTGCTGTATTTATCCTATGTTCTAAAGTCTTTGGTTGCGCTGGGTATTACTTGCGGCATGTGGGTTTCCTCCTCTGGAGCACAGGCTCTGTGGCGTGGGCTCCAGTGGCTGGGACCCGTGGGCATAGTTGCCTGATGCCCTGTGGGATCTCATTTCCCAGGTCAGGGATTGAACCCGTGTCCCTGTGTTGGCAGGCAGATTCTGAACCTCTGGACCACTGCAGAGGTCTTATTTGTGGCTTATTTTTAACCTAAAATTCTGTTCCACATACTCTTTGGGCCCCAGTTTATTCACAGTTTACAGCATCAAGAAGCCCACTCAGATCCTTCTAGCCCCACCNCGCCTCTACTCTCAGCTTCCTGCCGTGTGAGGACAAAGGGGGAAGATGTCTGTCTGCAAACCAAGAGCAGTGTCTTCACCTGACATCTTGTCTGCTGGTGCCTTGATCTTAGTCTTTCCAGCTTCCTGAACTGTGAGAAGCAAACACTCGCTATTTAAGCTGGTAATGGTACTCTGCTTTGGCAGCATGAGCTGAGAATAAGCTGCTCAGTAACAGTGCTCTGTAGTAACAACGCTCTGTAGTAATGGTGCTCTGTAGTAACGGTACTCTGTACTAATGGTACGCTGCAGTAATAGTACTCTGCTTTGGCAGCATGAGCTGAGAATAAGCCACTCAGTAACAATGCTCTGTAGTAACAATGCTCTGAAGTAACGGTGCTCTGCAGTAACGGTGCTCTGTAGCAATGGTGCTCTGTTTTGGCAGCGTGAATTGAGAATGAGACATGGCTTCTCCTTTTCATGTAAATATGTGGAGAGATTTTGTTGCTGTTTTTGCTCAAAGAAGAATGTAACAGTCTCAAATAAAATTATTCATCTACCTCTTTTTTTAAATTATAATGATTTAAGTCTAGTTATTTTTATACTTCTGACAAAAGTCATTTCCCAATCAATTGTGAATTTTACCTTTGAGAGAAAAAATGAGCTTATATATTCATATATTAAATAATGAATTGAGAATCTCTATATGCCAAGATTTGTGTTAGCTGCTGAGCGTACAGAGATGAGTAAGGAACATTCCCAGCCTTTAGAGAACATTATGCCGCTGCTAAGTCACTTCAGTCGTGTCCGACTCTGCAACCCCATAGACGGCAGCCCACCAGTCTCCCCCGTCCCTGGGAATCTGCAGGAGATTAAATATAATACAAAATTTGCTATTTTGATGAGGGCTGGGGTACACGATGTCATGAATTTGGTGCTTATTCAACAGCTCAGTTCAGGAAAGTGCTAAGTGGAGTTGGCCATCAGCTCATGTCCCATGAATATCTCCAAAAGTTCAATCTGCATGTGTTTGGTTACTTTAAGGACCATATTGAATAAACAATTGGCTTACCCAGCAGGTGACTAATAGCTTTTTGCTTACTTTGGGATAAGCCCTGTGTGGTTCTCAGAAATCTCTTAATTGTTTGATTATTTAACAAAAAAATCTTGTATGTTAAAACATCAAAACCTTCTAAAGTCCCAGTAAGAATTAGTTTTTCATGCTCTTAGTCATTGTGGGCTCATTTCCTCCTTGTTCTTGAAAAGGGTGATGAGACAGATTTGCTTACAAAGTAGCTGTTAATAGTGAGATGGTGCCTGGTTTAACTGGACACACGCTAAAGCAGCCTGTCTCCCTTTGCCTGTGATCAGATTATTCCAGATAGGGCCACAGCAATTAGCTCAGCAGGTGATCAGTGAGGGTTTGTGGGATGAGTGAGTGAGTCGCTTCCCATGGACCAGTTTCCAAAGCTGCTTCTCTGATTCTGTCACTTACATAATGCGCATCACAGCGGCACATCTTACTCTGTGGACTGTGGTTCGGTTTCTGTTTTCAAGGATGCGAGCCCTTTGCCTGTGTCCATGGCTCCCCTTTGCGTGGTGATGCAGAGTCTTCAGAAGGTGAATGTTATCTTGAAATGATACCTCTCTATGCTTTAAGAAGCCCAGTCCTCACCATTAGGCAGCGCACAGTGAAGATAACCTTCCATCTAAACAACCAGGCCTTGAGGCAGGCAGAAGGCCCTGTCCCCTGAATGCCGTGAGAGCGCTTGCTCTTGCTCTGTATTTCTCCTATGTTCTAAAGTCTTTGGCTGCGCTGGCTCTTACTTGTGGCGCGTGGGCTTCCTCCTCTGGAGCACAGGCTCTGCGGCGTGGGCTCCAGTGGCTGGGACCCGTGGGCGTAGTTGCCTGATGCCCTGTGGGATCTCATTTCCCAGGTCAGGGATTGAACCCGTGTCCCTGTGTGGCAGGCAGATTCTGAACCTCTGGACCACTGCAGAGGTCTTACTTGTGGCTTATTTTTAACCTAAAATTCTGTTCCACATACTCTTTGGGCCCCAGTTTATTCACAGTTTACAGCATCAAGAAGCCCACTCGGATCCTTCTAGCCCCACCTATCACTAATCTCTTAGCAATCACAGTTCGTATGCCTTGTCAATCAGCTTTTGGCAGAAGGCTCAAGAACAATAGCTTTTTGCTTTTCACTTTTCGAGGGAATGGTTTAAACATCCTTCTGCTTACAGCCTAAAAGACAATGACTGTAGAAGGTATATCAGATGATCTATTTAAACCATTACAAGAGCTGGATTTCTGACCCTGGGATGGAATCCAGGTCTCCTGTGTTGACAGGCAGACACTTCACCACTGAGCCACCAGGTAAGCCCACTGGAGTTAAATAGGCTACTTAAATCAAGTTGGCAACCTAATCTTTGACCACAAAATAGATATATTTCTACCTATTATACTAAGAGATCAGGAGCTTTGATGCCTAGTAGGGTTGGCAAGCCTCTGCCTTGAGTAATCAACTAATTATTGGTTAACAATAGTCAATGGTCGATCCCATTGTGTCCTAGAGCCACGAAAGAGGCATCTTGCCAACTGCAGACGTAGCTGCTACTGCTTCACATTGTAACAGGACATCGCCCTGGCCTAAGGTGCCTAACAAGAAACTCTAGATTTTTGTCTAAAGCAAGGAGAGTCCTTTAAGAGCGAAACACTGGGGTTGGAACGACTGGGGCTTGACTTTCGTGTCCGACTCTTTGTGACCCCATGGACTGTTCCCTACCAGGCTCCTCTGTCGCAATAGTACTGGAGTGGATTCACCCACCCCGTTAGATTAGATTAGACCTCCCCCCACTCTCTTTTCATCCCTCACAACACCCTTTTGTGGCAGTATACAGTCTCTGTTTCTCCATAACAATAGTTTAGTATGGTCTTCCATTATGGTTTTCCTGCCTGCATCTTTTGCTTGTCACAGAAGTAGTTAGAGCATATGTATACTTATAGCTGATTCACCTCGTTCTACAGCAGAAACAACATAATATTGTAAAGCAACTATACCCCAATTAAAAAAAATTAAAGTGAATGGGGATGACATATTCCAAACGTAAATGGATCAATGATTGAAGACAGGGGAGAAGACCTCAAAAGGGAGTCAGCTCAGCTGACACCTGTGAGGTCAAATAATAAACCAAATAAGCTGCCCTCACCCCAGTGAGGCAGGAGGCAGTAGGGCCCATAAAGTTCTTTCAAATTAGAGGTGGCCCCCTCTGAAGGAGACTCTTCAGTTCCTTAAGATTAAATAATACTCTAATAATCTGGAGTAAATCTAGTAATTGCAAGACTCAATATGCCAGCAAATCTGGAAAACTCAGCAGTGGCCACAGGACTGGAAAAGGTCAGTTTTCTTTCCAATCCCAAAGAAAGGCAATGCCAAAGAATGCTCAAATTACCACACAATTGCACTCATCTCACATGCTAGTAAAATAATGCTCAAAATTCTCTAAGGCAGTCTTCAACAATACATGAACTGTGAACTTTCAGATGTTCATGCTGCCTTTAGAAAAGGCAGAGGAACCAGAGATCAAATTGCCAACACCTGCTGGATCATTGAAAAAGCAAGAGAGTTCCAGAAAAACATCTATTTCTGCTTTGTTGACTATGCCAAAGCCTTTGACTGTGTGGATCACAATAAACTGTGGAAAATTTTGAGAGATGGGAATACCAGACCACCTGACCTGCCTCTTGAGAAATTTGTATGAAGGTCGGGAAGCAAGAGTTAGAACTGGACATGGAACAACAGACTGGTTCCAAATAGGAGTACATCAAGGCTGTATATTGTCATCCTGCTTATTTAACTTCTATGCAGAGTACATCATGAGAAATGCTGGACTGGAAGAAACACAAGCTGGAATCAAGATTGCCAGGAGAAATATCAATAACCTCAGATATGCAGATGATACTACCCTTATGGCAGAAAGTGAAGAGGAACTAAAAAGCCTCTTGATGAAAGTGAAAGAGGAGAGTGGAAAAGTTGGCTTAAAGCTCAACTTTCAGAAAACGAAGATCATGGCATCTGGTCCCATCACTTCATGGGAAATAGATGGGGAAACAGTAGAAACAGTGTCAGACTTTATTTATTTGGGCTCCCAAATCACTGCGGATGGTGACTGCAGCCATGAAATTAAAAGACGCTTACTCCTAAACTTTCAGAAAACGAAGATCATGGCATCTGGTCCCATCACTTCATGGGAAATAGATGGGGAAACAGTAGAAACAGTGTCAGACTTTATTTATTTGGGCTCCCAAATCACTGCGGATGGTGACTGCAGCCATGAAATTAAAAGACGCTTACTCCTTGGAAGAAAAGTTATGACCAACCTAGACAGCATATTAAAAAGCAGAGATATTACTTTGCCAACAAAGGTCCATTTAGTCAAGGCTATGGTTTTTCCAGTGGTCATGTATGAATGTGAGAGTTGGACTATGAAGAAAGCTGAGTGCCGAAGAATTGATGGTTTTGAACTGTGGTGTTGGAGAAGACTCTTGAGAGTTCTTTGGACTGCAAGGAGATCCAACCAGTCCGTTCTAAAGGAGATCAGTCCTGAGTGTTCATTGGAAGGAATGATGTTAAAGCTGAAACTCCAGTACTTTGGCCACCTTATGCGAAGAGTTGACTCATTGGAAAAGACCCTGATGCTGGGAGGGATTGGGGGCAGGAGGAGAAGAGGACGACAGAGGATGAGATGGCTGGATGGCATCACTGACTCGATGGACGTGAGTTTGAATGAACTCCGGGAGATGGTGATGGACAGGGAGGCCTGGTGTGCTGCGATTCATGGGATCGCAAAGAGTTGGACATGACTGAGTGACTGAGCTGAACTGAGCTGAAACTTGCAATACAAATAAAGTTCAGAAATTAAAACATACATATTTCTCATACATTTCAGCTTGGAGAATACATTTCTGACGTTTTCTAAGGAGAGCATATAGTGAGGCTATTTTGGCACCATTTGATAATAATCTCACCTTTCCTCTATCGTTCATGATAGTTGCTAAGGGAAGCCAGACCTTGTACAGCCCCTTGAGTTCAAGCATCACTCCCTGGACAGTCTTATCAGCAATGGCAAGGGTGACGAGTGACCATATCTTATTAAGTTAATGACTACTCTGGCAAGAAAGGTCGCTTGGGACCAGTTTGCTGGAAGGGTAACTGGGTTGGTGGCTGACATGTAAGAATTTATGAACTACTTGGAGACAGGGTATCTGAGGAGACAGACAGGACATTTAACTGTAATAAGAGTCAAGCTGAGAAAGGAATATGTCAAGGCTATACATTGTCATCCTGCTTATTTAACTTATATGCAGAATACATCATGTGAAATGCTGGACTGGATAAAGCACAAGCTGAAATCAAGATTGCCAGGAGAAATATCAATAACCTCAAATATGCAGATGACACCACACTTATGGCAGAAAGCAAAGAAGAACTAAAGGATCTCTTGATGAAAGTGAAAGAGGAGAGTGAAAAAGTTGGCTTAAATCTCAACATTCAGAAAACTAAGATCATGGCATCCAATCCCATCTCTTCATGGAAAATAGAGGGGGAAACAATGGAAACCGTGACAGACTTTATTTCAGAATTTATTTTCTTGGGCTCCAAAATCACTGCAGATGGTGACTGCAGCCATGAAATTAAAAGACGCTTGCTCCTTAGAAGAAAAGCTATGACCAACCTAGACAGCATATTAAAAAGCAGAGACATTACTTTGCCAACAAAGGTCCATCTAGCCAAAGCTATGATTTTTCCAGTAGTCATGTATGGATGTGAGAGTTGGACTATAAAGAAAGCTGAGTGCCAAAGAACTGATACATTTGAACTGTGGTGTTGGAAAAGACTCTTGCAAGTCCCTTGGACTGCAAGGAGTTCCAACCAGTCCATCCTAAAGGAAATCAGTCCTGAATATTCATTGGAAGGACTGATGCTGAAGCTCCAATACTTTGGCCACCTGATGGGAAGAACTGACTCATTGGAAAAGACCCTGATGCTGGGAAAGACTGAAGGTAGGAGGAGAAGGGGATGGCCGAGGATGAGATGGTTGGATGGCATCACTGATTCGATGGACATGAGTTTGAGCAAGCTCCAGGAGTTGGTGATGGACAGGGAGGCCTGGCGTGCGCTGCAGTCCATGGGGTCACAAAGAGTCGGACACGACTGAGTGACTGAACTGAACTGAATGGAGGAGTCATGATACTGAGTCCCATTGGGTACTCTGATTAACTCCATATTGGTTTTTCTTTGTATTTTTAGGAGAGCATTCTTAGAGATTTGGCACTCTGTGTGAGGGTTGGGTAACTCTGAGGCAAAGATGTGTGCCCATAAAGTGGAGGTTTCAAAACACAGGATTGGTACAGGATGGAGCAATCCTAATTTTATTTTTGCTGCATTAATAAATTGAGGATGGTGAGATTTCTGCTCTTCTTGGTGACAGTTAAAGAGGAACATGTCTAAAATAGAAAGCAATTAAGAGAGTGAACCATGGTATATGAAGGATGGCTGAAAAGTCTGGGAATATTTACCCACAAGAAAGAGAGCTCCAGGTGGCACGATTGCCAGCTTCAAATATTCAAAAGTCTGTCACTTGGAAGAGAGATTACACTTATTCTGTATGGCCCCAGGCCACACCTGGGTTCAGTAGTTAGGAGTTATAGAAGGGCAACTTTTGACACAGAGCAGGCAACTCACATAGCGATGTCTGAGGACTGGATGGACTGAGTTCATGACCAAAAAAGGGTGCTGCTCGTGGGCTGGCGGCTGCGCGGTGGACATAGAGCAGTGCGGGGAGCTGGCTGGGCCCTAGCGGCGGGACTGGGCTCCAGCTTCGGCACTTACCAAGCACAGGGCATGCAGCAAGTTACCTCATTCTTCTGTTCTGTTTCATAGAAATTCAAATGAGAAAAGGCATAATTGTCGGCAAAGCTTTAAATAATTAACTTCATTGTCTGGAAAGGGGATGAGTGTGTGTGAGTGTGTGTGTGAGAGAGTGTGTGAGTGTGCGTGTGTGTTAGAGAGTGTGTGTGTGTGTGTGTGAGAGAGAGAGACAGTGTGTGTGTGTGTGTGTGTGTGGCACTTCTGTTTCCTCTTAATCTGAAGTTCTATGATTCCAAAGTCTTTTGTAGAGAAAAGCTGAAAGAATAAGCATTCTATGCATTCCTTAGGTACTGCTCAGTATTTTGAAATGAGCTTAAAAGCCTTTAGAAGGGCTACAGTTTCTTATGAAATTGTTTTGATGTGGTTTTTCTCCAATCACAAATTCAGTTTAGAACAGGTGGAAAATATTTAACACTAATTCTAGTGCTACCTAATGCTGAGAGATGTCCCTCCCTTTGCCTGTGCAGAATGAGGTATGAGGATATTCACCGAGAAGTTGAAAAAGACAGAGAAGGATGAGCAATCACAACTCAGTTCCCCGGTTAATAGTGCAATTTGATTATGTTTACATATCAGATTTGTGTTTGGGGACCTCTGAGCCTCTGTGCACGTTTATCAAATTGCAAACAGCATCACTTAAGCGCAGCTGGTGATAAAGTACTATCACACAGCTGAATAGCTCTCCCAGGAGAAGACGATTATTTCCCAAGATAAAAGCCAGCTACCTGACGCCAAAGCAATTCATCAATTCAATGACACAGAAAAACCTCACAATCAGACAAACCATTCTTGGTGTAGTGTACGATGAACAGTTGGTTGATTGACAGGGTTTGGCTGCAAATACAGCCAAAGCAAACCTAAGGCAGCATTAGGAGTTCATGGGAATTTTCATTATACTGAAATTGTTTGTGCTAAGCCTTCTTTCTGTTTTCCAGTTTGTTCCCAAGTTAACTATGAGGGTGGAAGTTAGGGGGCCCCTCACCATTAACTCCAGCACTCTTGCCTGGAAAATCCCATGGATGGAGGAGCCTGATGGGTCGCAGTCCATGGGGTCTCTAAGAGTCAGACACGACTGAGTGAGTTCACTTTCACTTTTCACTTTCATGCATTGGAGAAGGAACTGGCAACCCACTCCAGTGTTCTTGCCTGGAGAATCCCAGGGACGGGGGACCTTGGTGGGCTGCCATCTATGGGGTTGCACAGAGTTGGACACGACTGAAATGACTTAGCAGAAGCAGCAGCAGCACCATTAACTATGAGGTAGAAGTTGGGACCCCTCACCATGAACTATAGGGTGGAAGTTAGAGGGCCCTCACCGTTAACTATGAGGGTGGAAGTTAGGGGACCCCTCACCATGAACTATGAAGTAGAAGTTAGGGGGCCCCCTCACCATTAAGGATGTTTTGGGTTTGCAGATAAGAATTGTGGTTTTCACTTCCGATCTGAAGACACTGTGCAGTTTTCAATCATAATTTATATGGATGGAGACGTTGGGTTTGTAAAGAAAGAAACTCAATCCTGGTATCATGACACCACAGAGGAGACATCTCAGAATCTAAGAGCAACTGCCATTTGAGTTTTGCTTGTCTAGCCACAAGTAAGGTGGAGTAGAATAACCCTGGCCTTTGAAGTAAAAAAGAACTCATTTATTTGTTCATTTACCCAGCATATTTTCATTGATCTCCTTTTTAAGTGCCCAGTACTTCGAGGGTTTGGGGATTCAGCAACAGACTGACAAGCTTCTTGTTCCATAGACATGACAACTAGGGCAGCGGAAGTGGAGGGGCTGGATGATAAACATACCAGTATCCTCAGCTCTGAGTCTCTGTATTTTCTTTTTTTTGGTATGATTACCCTGGTGGCTCAGAGGGTAAAATGTCTGCTTGCAGTGCAGGAGACCTGGGTTTGATCCCTGGTCAGGAAGATCCCCTGGAGAAGGAAATGGCAACCCACTCCAGTACTCTTGCCTGGAAAATCCCATGGACTGAGAAGCCTGGTAGACTACAGTCCCTGGAATCACAAAGAGTCGGACATGACTGAGCAACTTCACTTTTCACTTCACAGGGTAAGAAGAGGAAAACTACAGAATGGGAAAGACTAGGGATCTCTTCAAGAAAATTAGAGATACCAAGGGAACATTTCATGCAAAGATGTGCTCGATAAAGGATAGAAATGGTGGGGACCTAACAGAAGCAGAAGATATTAAGAAGGGGTGACAAGAATACACAGAAGAACTGTACAAAAAAGATCTTCATGACCAAGATAATCACGATGGTGTGATCACTCACTTAGAGCCAGACATCCTGGAATGTGAGTCAAGTGGGCCTTAGAAAGCATCACTACGAACAAAGCTAGTGGAGGTGATGGATTGCAGTTGAGCTATTTCAAATCCTGAAAGATGATGCTGTGAAAGTGCTGCACTCAATATGCCAGCAAATTTGAAAACTCAGCAGTGGCCACAGGACTGGAAAAGGTCAGTTTTCATTCCAATCCCAAAGAAAGGCAACACCAAAGAATGCTCTAACTACTGCACAGTTGCACTCATCTCACATGCTAGTAAAGTAATGCTCAAAATTCTCCAAGCCAGGCTTCAGAAATACGTGAACCATGAAATTCCAGATGTTCAAGCTGGGTTTAGAAAAGGCAGAGGAACCAGAGATCAAATTGCCAACATCCGCTGGTCATTGAAAAAGCAAGAGAGTTCCAGAAAAACATCTATTTCTGCTTTATTGACTGTTGTGCCCAAAAGTCCAAATCCCAAGACCGACAAGAACAAGACCTCCACGACAATGCAAAAGGCAAAAAGGGAAATTTATTTCTGACTCGAGTCAGGGCCCCTGCCACATCCAACGCAGTGGAGTAAGACGAGAGGCCCCGACTTCTGGGTTCGAGCAGTATTTATAGGTTATAGGCAGCTGGCAATCTTAGATTGGCTGCATGGGTTACTCGTTAACTGAGGCAGCTGGCAAACTTAGATTGGTTGCACGGGTTACTCATTAACTGCTGATTGGTCAGCTTTTCACGGGGGCGGGCTTTCCTGAAGAATTTCCATCTTTGTCTCTATAGGCCACCTCTAGGCTACTAGGCTTACAATGATTGGCTGAGCGGTGCACGTGTGAATTTTTAACCTGGCACAACACTCCCCCCTTGTCTTTGATCATATAGGGCTCTTCCTCTACTGTCACAATACAAACAGTTGTACCGTATGAATACGTTCTTTCACAAAGGCTATCAACTTGTTAATAATGCAGGGCCCAAAGGTGAAGAGTAGCAGAGGGATCCTAGCAATGAGGATATTAACGTGGTCAGCCGGGGGGACTTCTGAAACCATGATTAAACCATCCCTGTTGGGCTTCTCGCTCTCCTTTCCATTGAGCTAACCCTTCTCTAACCTTGGCCATGGACTCTCTCACTACCCCAGTATGATCAGCATAGAAGCAGCATTCTTCTCCTAGTGCTGCACATAGCCCACCTCGATGCAGGAAGAGCAGGTCTAGGCCCCGCCTGTTCTGTAACACTACCTCAGAGAGTGAGGTCAGGGATTTTTCCAGGTGGCTAATAGTCTAGCGCTCTGGCATGGTGTCGCCTAACCCATACCCAGTCTCCTGGCCCAATATTGTGTGACGGTATAGTTCTCCGATTTTGACCTTCATGGATTTCCCGGATCAACTTCCAGACCTGGGTGTGTACTTTTCCCAACGCCATCAGGTCTTCCTGGAGTTGCCTCAATTTGGGGGAAGGTTGTCTTTTGCCCTCGAGAATGGGACAAATTGGAGGGGGCCTCCCATGCATAATTTCAAAGGGGTCAGATTCAGTTTGAAGGGGGTGTTACGCACACGGAAGAAGGCGAAAGGAAGGAGAGCCACCCAGTCCCTGTCAGTCTCTATTGCTAGTTTGGCCAGTGTCTCTTTTAGGGTCCGATTCATTTTTTCTACTTGCCCTGAGCTCTGAGGGTTATATTCACAATGTAGCTTCCACTTAGTCCGCAGAGCTAAGGCCAATCCCTGAATGACCTGACTGATAAAAGCAGGTCCATTATCTGAGCCAATGGTGACTGGCAGCCCAAACCTAGGCACTATTTCTTCTAAAAGCTTTTTGGCCACTTTCAGTGCTGTCTATCCCTTAGTAAGAGAGGCCTCAGCCCAGCCCGAGAAGGTGTCTACTAATACTAACAAATATCTTTACCCATACTTGCTTGGTCTTACCTCTGTAAAATCTATCTCCCAGTGCTGTCCTGGCCCTTCCCCCGGTACCTGGTCCCAACGTGTTGCTGCCTTTCAGACCTCATCTGCTGGCATGCCTTGCAGGCCTGGATTATGTCTTGCACTGTAGTTTGGCATCCCAGGAACCTCAGGCGGTGGTCTGGAGGAGCGCTGAAGTCTTTTTCTCGCCCAGATGTGTGGACAGGTGCAAGTTCTCACAGAGATGCTGACCTAAGTTGGCCGGAAGTATCAGGCAGTCCTCAGTGTCCATATGTCAGTTTATCGGCATCAAGGACCAGGAGGGCAGTAGCCGCGATGTTGTGGAGACAAGGTGGCCACCCGGATGCCGCCAGGTCTAGCCGTTTGGAGAGGTATGCCACGGGTCGCTTCCAGGGTCCCAACTGCTGTGTCAGGACTCCCTTCCCTACCCCCTGCTTTTCGTCTACAAACAGCTGAAAAGGTTTAGCTGGATCAGGAAAGGCAAGAGCGGGAGCCTTTAACAATGCCTGTCTGAGCTCCTGGAATGCCTGCCTCATTGGTTCAGCCCAAGTCCAATCTTTAGCCTCTCTACTAGCCTCATACAGAGGCCGGGCTTTTTCAGCAAATCCTAGGATCCACAACTGGCAATATCCAACAGTCCCCAGGAATTCTATTACCTGAGGTATGTAACTTCCTATTTGGCGATCTGGGCCTTTTTGGCACTGGCGTGATAGCCCAAAGCCCCCAGAGTTTGAAGGAGGCTGCCCGTCACCTTCAGGCAATTTTCTTTGGTAGTGGCTGCCAGCATTAAGTCATCAACATATTGCAGGAAGACCACATCAGGGTGCCTACCTTGGTACTCCTGGAGGTCTTCTCCCAGGGTCTCATTGAATAACGTGAGCGAATTCTTGAAGCCTTGTGGCAATCGGATCCAAGTTAGCTGCCCAGAGGTCTGACCATTGTCTTCTTTCCATTCAAATGCAAAGATTTCCTGACTCGAAGGAGCTAAGGGCAAGCTAAAAAAGCATCTTTCAAGTCCAAGACAGTATACCAGGTGTGATCTGGGGGCAGACTGCATCCACTCGTTTGTTTACTTCCCACAAATCTTGCACCGGCCTGAAGTCCGTTACCCCTGGGTAGCAAGGGGGTATTCCATGGGGATCAGCACCTCCTGAGAACCCCTGCCTCCAGGAGGCGTGTATGTGGGGCCTGATGCCACGTTAGGCCTCCTGACTCATAAGGTATTGCTGTACCCTCACAGACTGTGCGCTGGCCCTTAGCTCAATCACAATAGGGGGTCTCTGTTTAGCAAGTCCCATTCCTGCTGTCTCTGCCCAGGCCAGGGGGTATTTTTGAACCTACAGTTGTACATCGGGGTTTATTGTCACTGGGGCTTCTGGCAAGTACAGTCTATACTCATCTCTTAGTGCTAGAGACATAACTTGTAAAGGCTGACTGGTCCCGTCCACAACAGACATCTGCCCGTGGTCGGAGTGAATCTGGGCATTAACTTTGGATAACAAGTCTCTTCCTAACAATGGGGCTGGACACTCAGGTATCACGAGGAAAGAATGGGTTACCTGCTGGGTCCCCAGGTTTACTTGTCATTTTGTCGCCCATCCATACTGTCTGGTACCTGTGGCCCCTTGTACCCAACTGTCTTCTTAGACATAGGTCCATCTTTCAGATTAAGAACTGAGTGTTGAGCCCTGGTGTCTACGATGAAGCCCATCGGTTTCCCCTCCACTTTTATAGTTACCCAGGACTCGGGGAGGGGCGCTGAGCCTTGACCCCCCTAATCACTGTCCTCTCCTGTATAGAGGGTACGAGTCCCTGGGGGAGGCGGCTTCTTGTCAACAGTATCTCTTTTTAATTCTCTATTCGGACACTCATTTTCCCAATGTCCTTGCTGCTTACAATAAGCACATTGGTTTCTCTTCAGACCCTGGCTGGCTGGCCAGCGTTTTTCTGACTCCCTGTGCCCTTGGGTCCCCTCGTTGGGCGCCATTCCTGCTTTGACCCCAGCGAAAAGGATCTGAGCCAATTCTTTTTGATTTTTTTGATTTTCTTTCATCCTGAATTCCCTCTCTTCTTGTCTAACCCGCTCAGCATGCTCTCTTTCTTCCCTTCTAATACATTCTTCTCTTTCTTCTGGAGTTTCCCTATTGTTGAATACCTTTTCGGCTGTCTTTACTAGGTCCTGTATGGATAGCTCTCCTACCTCTCTATATTTTGCAACTTCCTTCTAATGTTTGGAGCTGCCTGATTAACAAAGGCTAATAAGACTGCTGCACGGGACTCCTCGGCTAAGGGATCCATGGGCGTGTACTGTCTAAAAGCTTTCATTATCCTAAGAAGGCTGCAGGGCTTTCATCAGGCTCTTGCCTAACCAAATTTACCTTAGACAAATTAGTTGGCCTCCTAGTGGCGGCTCAGAGGCCAGCCATGAGAGTCTGGCGGTACACTCGGAGACGCTCCCTACCTTCAGCGCGCTCAAAGTCCCAGTTTGGTCTTTGTAAAGGAAAGGCTTCATCGATGAGGTGGGGCTGCATGGTGGGTCTCCCATCTATTCCCAACACATTTTTCCTTGCTTCCAACAGGACTCGTTCTCTTTCTTCTGTGGTTAGGAGCACCTGTAACAGCTGTTGACAATCATCCCAAGTAGGATTGTGGGTATGCAGGATAGATTCTAACAAGCCAATAAGGACCTGGGGCTTTTCGGAGAAAGGCGGATTCTGGGCTTTCCAGTTGTAAAGGTCGCTAGTGGAGAATGGCCAATATTGAAAAGCTCGTTCTCCATCCGGATTAGCCGGCCCCGCTCTGATTGGGAATGCCTGGACGGTCGACGTGGTCCCCTCGTGACACTCAGGCTCTGGTATCATCCCAGCTCTCCTGGCCCCCTGCTATGTCCTGAGGCTGAGGCCCGCATGCCATCCTCCCACCCTCCTGATGATATATCTGGTTCTTGCAGGGGCAGGAGTGGTGGCGGTACATAGTGGGGAGGCCTCAATTCCGTGTCCAGGTTAATCAGATTAGAGTAAGGAGAGGAATCCTGGAGGACAGCCATTTCTGCCCGACTTGCTTTCTCCTTTTCCTTAGGCACCTCTGCCCCCAGGACCTGGGAAACCGGAACACTGGGGGGTTGGAAAAGGCTTTAACCAGGCTGGCGGGTTCTCAACTAGATCCTGCCAAACCAGGATATAGGGCATCTGGTCAGGATGGCCCTGAGGATTTGGAGCCATACCATCTCCTTAACCTGTTGGATGATGGGTAGAGAGAAAGTTCCTTCTGGTGGCCACCCGACCTGGAACGTGGGCCATTCTGCAGAACAAAAAGTAATTAATTTATTTTTCTTTACCTGCAAAGACAAATTTTGTGCCCTGGATTCAAAGTCTGAAAAATGATCTACCATCACAGACAGCGGGGTTGAGCTGGTTTGCCCCATTATAAAATAGCCTAATATAGAAACACAGAAAACAGACACGGCACCCACACTCACACACACACGACAAGGGGAGGACAGACAGACGTCAGCCGAAAACACCGAAATAAGCCTCTGGTTTGATTTAAACTTCTTCCCTGTATTTACCTTTCCCTATGGTGTCCACCGTCTGTCAGACCTGGTTTCAAAGGGGTCCCGACCGTCCCCTCCCCTGAAAACCCAAATGCCTTCCAGCGCGTCCACCGGGCCTCAGACCTACAACGGGTGGGCGGTTATTCTGCCTTCGGAGTGAAAGCTTTCCCTGCACCAGTTACCCCCCCACGCATCGGCGGGCCCAGGATTTACACCAGATTTTCTGTACCTTAGCACCAGCGCTTCAGTAAATTTTCCCTTATGTCTGGAGGGGTTGTTTCCCTCGGTCAAGGGATCCCAGATGAGCCCCCAAATGTTGTGCCTGAAAGTCCAAATCCCAAGACCGACAAGAACAAGACCTCCACAACAATGCAAAAGGCAAAAAGGGAAATTTATTTCTGACTCGAGTCAGGGCCCCCACCACATCCAGCACAGTGGAGTAAGACGAGAGGCCCCGACCTCTGGGTTCAAGCAGTATTTATAGGATTATAACAAAGGTAGGCAGCTGACAAACAGATTGGTTGTACGGGTTACTCGTTAACTGAGGCAGCTGGCAAACTTAGATTGGTTGCATGGGTTACTCGTTAACTGCTGATTGGTCAGTTTCTTTCCGCGGGCGCGGGCTTTCCTGAAGAATTTCCATCTTTGTCTCTATAGGCCACCTCTAGGCTACTAGGCTTACAATGATTGGCTGAGCGGTGCACACGTGAATTTTTAACTTGGCACAACATTGACTATGCCAAAGCCTTTGACTGTGTGGATCACAATCAACTGTGGAAAATTCTGAAAGAGATGGGAATACCAGACCACTTGACCTGCTTCTTGAGAAACCTGTATGCAGGTCAGGAAGCAACAGTTAGAACTGGACGTGGAACAACAGACTGGTTTCAAATAGGAGAAGGAGTATGTCAAGGCTGTATATTGTCACCCTGCTTATTTAACTTCTATGCAGAGTACATCCTGAGAAACGCTGGGCTGGAAGAAACACAAGCTGGAATCAAGATTGCTGGGAGAAATATCAATGACCTCAGATACGCAGATGACACCACCCTTATGGCAGAAAGTGAAGAGGAGCTAAAAAGCCTCTTGATGAAAGTGAAAGAGGAGAGTGGAAAAGTTGGCTTAAAGCTCAACTTTTAGAAAATGAAGATCATGGCATCTGGTCCCATCATGCTTATTTAACTTCTATGCAGAGTACATCCTGAGAAACGCTGGGCTGGAAGAAACACAAGCTGGAATCAAGATTGCTGGGAGAAATATCAATGACCTCAGATACGCAGATGACACCACCCTTATGGCAGAAAGTGAAGAGGAGCTAAAAAGCCTCTTGATGAAAGTGAAAGAGGAGAGTGGAAAAGTTGGCTTAAAGCTCAACTTTTAGAAAATGAAGATCATGGCATCTGGTCCCATCACTTCATGGGAAATAGATGGGGAAACAGTGGAAACAGTGTCAGACTTTATTTTTGGGGGCTCCCAAATCACTGCAGATGGTGACTGCAGCCATGAAATTAAAAGACTCTTACTCTTTGGAAAGTTATGACCAACCTGCTGATGCTGCTAAGTTGTTTCAGTCGTGTCCAACTCTGTGCGACTCCATAGATGGTGCCCCACCAGGCTTCCCCGTCCCTGGGATTCTCCAGGCAAGAACACTGGAGTGGGTTGCCAGTTCCTTCTCCAATGCATGAAAGTGAAAAGTGAAAAGGAAGTCGCTCAGTCGTGCCTGACTCTTAGTGACCCCATGGACTGCAGCCTACCAGGCTCCTCCATCCATAGGATTTTCCAGACAAGAGTACTGGAGTGGCGTACCGTTGCCTTTTCCGGACCAGTTTAGATAGCATAATCAAAAGCAGAGATATTACTTTACCAACAAAGGTCCGTCTAGTCAAGGTTATGTTTTTCTTGTGGTCATGTATGGATGTGAGAGTTGGACTGTGAAGAAAGCTGAGTGCTAAAGAATTGATGCTTTTGAACTGTGGTGTTGGACAAGATTCTTGAGAGTCCCTTGGACTGCAAGGAGATCCAACCAGTCCATTCTAAAGGACATCAGTCCTGGGTGTTCTTTGGAAAGAATGATGCTAAAGCTGAAACTCCAGTACTTTGGCCACCTCATGTGAAGAGTTGATTCACTGGAAAAGACTCTGATGCTGGGAGGGATTGGGGGCAGGAGGAGAAGGGGATGACAGCGGATGAGATGGCTGAATGGCATCACCGACTCAATGGACATGAGTTTGAGTGAACTCTGGAAGTTGGTGATGGACAGGGAGGCCTGGCGTGCTGCAATTCATGGGGTCACAAAGAGTCAGACATGACTGAGGGACTGAACTGAACTGAACTGAACTGAGGGTAAGTTATGGAGAAGGCAACGGCACCCCACTCCAGTACTCTTGCCTGGAAAGTCCCATGGATGGAGGAGCCTGGTAGGCTGCAGTCCATGGGGTCACTAAGAGTCAGACACAACTGAGCGACTTCCCTTTCACTTTTTACTTTCATGCATTGGAGAAGGCAATGGCAACCCACTCCAGTGTTGGAGAATCCCAGGGATGGGGGAGCCTGGTGGGCTGCCATCTATGGGGTCACACAGAATTGGACACGACTGAAGCTACTTAGCAGCAGCAGCAGCAGCGTAAATAATTGGGCTTCCCAGGTGACACTAGTGGCAAAGAATCCACCTCTCAACTGCAGGAGATGTAAGAGACGCAGATTTAATCCCTTGGTTGGGAAAGTCCCTTGGAGGAGGGCACAGCAACCTGCTCAAGTATTCTTGCCTAGAGAATCCCATGGACAGAGAAGTCTGGAGGGCTGTGGTCCATGGCGTGTCCACAAGTTGGACATGACCAAAGCAACTCAGCACAGGACAGGGTAGGTTATCAGGGGCTTTCCAGGTGGCTCAGTGGTGAAGAGCCTGCCTGTCAATCAGGATACATGGGTTCTACCCCTGGGTGGGGAAGATCCCTGGGGAAGGAAATGGCAACCCACACCATTATTTTTGCCTGGAGAATGCCATGGGCAGAGGAGCCTGGTGGGCTACAGTCCATGGGGTTGCAGACTAGGACAGGACTTAATGACTAAACAGCAACAGCAAAGGGTAAGCTGTTGACTTATTTAAGAGGCTCAGGGCTCAGCAAGTGACCATATGCTAGCCTTCTCTCCTCCCTGCACTACAGGACCCTGGAGAAAGAGCAAATGGTCTGCTTCCCAGCTTTGGCTGATGCCTTTCTTGGGGAAAATGAAGATCCTTGCCACCCTGTGAACTGAGGGTAGACTCAGGATGAATTGGCTTATTGTCCAGTGTTCCTGTGAGGGTCTGTCGTTTATGTCCCAGAACTAATCAACATATTTTTCATTTTGCTTTGCCAAAGAAAATACTTCCAGATGAACTACTTTCAACCCATTAATGCTATTTAAAAAACAAAACAAGCAATAAAATGCCTACTGCAAATAGATCATCTTGACTTATGTTATCTTTTCCTGAATGTTCATCAATTGAGGTGATTAAGGAAAACTGAAAAGCAGTGGATTTTATAATCACTCTCTAGGAGGCTCAGAGGTTGTTTTAGGGGTGCTATTAGGATGACTATGTGGTTACCTGGTTAGAGATGAGACTTAGACAGATGATAAATGACTGATAGGGAAATAAATATCATTATCAAAAAATAAATATCATTATAATTTTAAGTGCAAACACAACTGACAATGGATAAAAAATGTAGTCAGAGTGCTGTTTCTCAAGTAAAATATATCTGGAGTTTCACACAGTTGAATTGGGATAAATATTTGGACTTTGTGAAGCCCACTGGGAAGCTGAGGGAATGAATAAAATGTGAATTAAATATTCCCTTTACCCTCTCTCATTTCTCTTGCTCCAAGTACTTATAGTTTATACTTCATCCTTAGTGTAGATTTTATATGTGATATCAAAATCTTTTTGCCTTGTAACTGAATAAATCTATAATTTGTAGAGAAAAAAATATAATTGAAGAGAAACAAAATATTACTGAAATATTTACGTAACTCTCCCTCTCCCCAGAAGATGCTTGTGCTGCTCTGGTAAACCAATCTAGCCCCTTAGTTGTGTTAGCTGGAGCAGCAGCCAAAGGGGAATCTGGAAAAGCCTGGAAGAGACTGGAGGGGTTTTTATTGGAAAAGGCAGAGTTATGGGCAGAAAGGGGGAAATACAGAGAGGATGAAAGAGTACAGAAAGGGTGGAGGCAGAGAGCTGCTGGGAGAGATCCTGTGGGCTTGGGGGCAGGTTGGAAAAAGATGTTGTGAATAGCTGTATCTGAAATACATAGAAAGAATAATGCAGGAAAGAAAGAGACTTTTAAGAAGCTTGGCTCTACATTGTAAATGTGATTTACTCCTGGCCTTCTTTCAGGATAATACAGTAAAGCGTAAATTACATTCCAATTATTGTGACCACTAAGTAGGTTTGTTATTTTTTTCTTACACAATACTAAAAAGAAATGGGGCCTCAGAATGGCTTTATAAAGTTTAATTCTGAATGAAGCATTGAGGCCATTCTGGCATTTTTGTGCCTTAAAACTCCTTGTTTCTCCAGGCACCCTTTTAAGACATTTCCTCCAGCTATAAGATAAATAAGTCATGGGATGTACTGTGTAGTATAGAGAATACACTCAATAATATTCTCATAACCCTGAATGGTGACAGACGGCAACTAGAGTTACATGACGGTCATTTTGTAATGTGTAGAACTATCAAATCTCTACACTGTACACCAGAAACTAATATAATGTCATGTGCCAATTATAATTCAATAATAAAGAAGACATTTCCTCAGTGTTGAGGAGAAATAGCTAAAAATCCATGGGCTTTGCAGTTAGACACATCTGGGTTTGCATCCTTACTTGCTAGCTTGTCTCCAAGGACAAGATATGTTGTCTCAACAAGCTTCAGTCTCCTCATCAACAACACGGGATTAAGAGCACCTGCCCTGGAGGCTGCTGTAAATCACAGAGATATAGGGATGTTTAGAAGAAAACCTTGAAAGGGTTGGGTTTCCTCAACCTGAGTTCCTGTAGGAAACAGACGGCCTATTCAAAGCAGGAAAATTTGAGGAAAGTGCAGCAGCAGGACTGTTTTAAAAACGTGTAGGCAAGGTGTCGGAAAGTCACAAATGACAGCGCAATGCCCTGTTTACAGTAGCCGAGACACGAAAGCAAGCTAGATGTCCATCAGCCGATGAACGGATAAAGAAGACGTGGTGTGTGTGTGTGTGTGTGTGTGTGTGTACACACACAAAGGACTAGTACTCAGCTTTACAAAGAATATAATGATGCCATTTGCAGCAACATGGATGGACCTAGAGATTATCATACTGAGAGAAACAAATATTGTATGAATGTCATTCATATGTGGAACCCAGAACATGGTACAAACCAGCGTATTCACAAAACAGGGAAAGACGCACATTCAGAAAACAAGCTGCACACTTCTGGCTGCCAGAGGGGAAAAGGGGGGATATAAATTAGGAGCTTGGCATTAATAGCCACACTCCTGTACACAAAACAGATAAACAACATGGACTACTGTATAGCATGGGGGACTATATTCAATATCTTGTAATAGTCTATGATGGAAAGGAACCTGAAAAACAATAAATATATATATATATATTTATTCAGTTTTATATATGTCTAGGGGCTTCCCTGGTGGCTCAGAGGTTAAAGCGTCTGTCTCCAATGTGGGAGACCTGGGTTTGATCCCTGGGTTGGGAAGATCCCCTGGAGAAGGAAATGGCAATCCACTCCAGTGTTCTTGCCTGGAGAATCCCATGGACAGAGAAGCCTAGTACATTACAGTCCACAGGGTCGCAAAGAGTTGGACACGACTGAGCGACTTCACCTTCACCTTCACTTCACCTTTATATATGTCTATACAATTCTATCACACAGCTGCACACCTGAAGCCAATACAACATCAGAAATCAATTATGCTTCAAAAACAAAAAGAGTGCAATACTTGGGGACTCCAGCTTCAGGCCTGAAGGTTTGGTTAAAAGCAAGTTTCCTGGGGCCTGGAGACAGAATGTTGTGTCAAGGGAGCTACCGGAGGGGTGCTGAGACCTCCATAGAGACGGGCCAGTGCTTGGCGACCGCTGGGTGACGGGGCAATGACGCCACTGGTAAGAGAGTCCGTTAAGGTCACAGGCCGTGACCCAGGGGACAGAGTGAGAAGGATGGAGCGAGGGTCTGGGGGTGAAATGAACATGCCCACCAGGCTCCGGCAGCGTTGTTTCACTTTTTTCCCTCTTTCTGAGAGTGTGGACAAGAAGGTATCTTTCCCATGGAAGAAAAAGGACACAGAGAGCTGTTACTAGTCTCTGAAAGACTGTGCCTTATATGTGAGTACTGTAGTTTATGACACTTCACAGATTCAGCTCTGCAGTTGGAAACAAACACGTCAATCTTTGTTAAAGGGCGATGGGAGGGGCACAGATGGCTAGCAGCTGATTCTCCAAGAGAGTGAACGATACAGAGAGCTTGTTACACTGGTCAGATATAAACAGGAGCTCTTGTTTCAGCAGTGGCTTTTCAAGTTTGCCTCTTGGCATGAAGCTAACTCTGGCAGAGGGTATCACATAAACAGGCCACATGCTCAAGCATGTAGGCCAGTCACTACTTGCTGGACACGTCTTTACCCTCTAGCCCACGGCCCACAGCGAGCTGACAAAGCTGTTGGCAGAGCATCATTTCAGAGACTGTGTTATGGGCTACTTGGATCTACTTCAAAATGAGTTGAAGGCCACTTTTAGAAAAGAGTGTTTTGTCATCACTGGCGGTACAAGCAAATATTTGAATCATTCCACTTGTAAAGTGTCTGTCCTTTGGATACATAACTCTCTCCTAAAATAAATAAATAAAAATCCTTTTCCTTTGCCTACCATAGTGGGCTGAATAGTAGCCCCCCACAACAGATACATCCATGTCTTAATCCTCAGAACCTGGGCATGTTACCTTATTTGGAAAAAGGGTCTTTTTAGATTAATTAAGGTAAAAGATACTGAAGTGAGAAGATCTTTCTGGATTGTCTGAGTGGACCCTAAATCCAGTGCCAAGAATCCTTATAAGAGACATACAGAGGAGAGACACAATGAAGAGAAGTGTATATGAAGATGGGGGAGGAGACTGGTGTGGTGTGTCCATAGCCAAGAGTGCCAGCAGTCGCTGGACGCTGGATAAAGCGTGGCCTGGACTCTCCCCTGCTGTCCTTGTGGGGAGCACGATCCTAAATGTGGACTTCAGGCCTCCAGCATTGTGACAGAATGAATTTCCATTTCTGCAAGCCACCAAGTTTGCTTATTTGTTGCACATTTGTTATGTAATATTTGTTACAGTGGCCCTGGAAATGGATGCATTTCCTCTGTAACCATCTGTGCTGACGCCTTGATCACTGAGCAGGCTGAGTCCTGTCAGCCTGGAGATTATAGAGTCAGTGCGGGATGAACATCGCAAATGTATTTTTATGAAGATTATGAGAAGCCATCCCAAGTCCAAGAAAACTGTGTTATCTAATTTACACCGTAACCAGTTGCGATAGAATGTCCTTAAGTTGAGTGAGAGAAAGGAATCAAGTGTCCTGGATTCTATTAATATCACTGGCTTTAGTATTCACTGGCTACTTGACCTTGGAAAAGTCATTCCAGAAGGCCAGGCCGAGATTGTCTTATCTTTAAAATAATTGTCCTACAGTGTTGACAAGAAGGTTAAATTATTTCAGTGCTTTGAAATAGTAAAGTGCTACCCATTAAAATGAAAAGTGGTATATGGTGCATTTCATGATTCATAATATAAGCACAACATATACTTGCTGAACTAAGTTAGATCTTACTAATTCAGAATTTGCCGTGATTTGGAAAAGGGCTACATCTGAGATAGGAAATCAGGGTTTTAGCCTTGGCTCTAAAGACTGAAGAGCCAAGTAACCATGGACAAAGTAGTGAATGTTTTACGGACACAGTTTTTGTAGTTGTTAAGTGAAGGAGTTTGACTGGATAATCTCTGAAGCACTCCCATATCTCTTATCCTATAGAATTTGAAGAAAATTATGATTACCTAGATGGTTCTTGCCCTTGGTAAATTTGTTCCTTCTCATGGATTAAACTAATTAAATTCTGTTGATCCTGAGCTTGTCTACTGAGATTCAGATTTGTATAACCAAATGTCTGGATGTCAACAGTAGATCAGCTGAGAAACTGAATACAAAGGAAAGGCAAAACAAAACTTGCTTACAGAAGAAAAAAGAAAGAAAAGAAGAGAAAAGAAAATAGAATTTCTTGGCTCACTTACTTGGAAAGCCTATGAATAGAATTAGTTTTGGCTATAGCTAGATTCATGACTTAAACAATGTCCTCTGGATTTACTTTCCATCTCTAGCTCTGTTCTGCACAGAGTTGTCAGCATTCTGCAGCTTCACATGGTGCGACAGTGCAGTTGCCTTCTCTCTTGGTTACAGGTGTCAGGGGAAAAGAGAAGTGTTTTCTCAGGTGCATAGCAGAAATCTCCTTGCATCTCATTGACTCCAACTGGCTGAAATGTCCAGTCCTGAACTAATCACCTGATGAGAAGGCATTCAGTGTGATAACTGGCTTAGATCTGGGCCATGTGATTCATTGCTAAGCCAGAAACATAGTCCCGGCATGCCAGAGCCAGTTGACTATAACAATCTAGTAGCTTTCTGAGTTGGTTGTTAAACTGTTGTGACCATAAAATTGGGAAAGATGGGAGTAGTCACAGCATAGATTACAGCTGTGTTTGTTTATTTTGGAGAGCTCGTTTACCAGCATCACTAGGGATAGCTCATTCGAAACAGAGGAGGTAAGGGTAGGATCACCTTGCCAAAAGGAGGCTGTCATCAAAATAAGGCAAAAATAAATACTGCAGGGGAAAAGAAAAAAAACCACAACAACTCTTCATTTACTAAAACTGGAAGCTTAAACTCGAAATATAGTGTTGAATTGACTCTTGTTCCTCAATCTGCTTTGTCTTGTGGATTTTCCATCTTGACTGGTGACCATCATTCCAATCAGCACTCATATTAACTAATTAAAATATGACGTTTAATTTTTGAATGCTTTTATTTCTCACTTAACAGAATTTTGCTTCCTTAGTCTTAAAAACCCATCTCCTCCTCAATTGCTTCTGCAAATTACTCTCACCTAGAGTTGTTTTTAGTCTCTCTGGGCTATTTCAGGGCTCTTCTCATCTGCCTGCCTTCAGTCTTACCTTTCTTGATCTTGTCCAGTACGTCGCCAGCAGACTGACCTATCTAAGTAAGTCTGAACCAGTCGTCACTTCTCCCTAAATTTCTCTCCATTCCATGATAGATAAAGCCTGTGGTGGTTTTAAACATGTTCACAAATTCTTCCTCCTTGAAGAGATGGAGCTTAATTCTCTAGCCTTGAGTATGGGCTCAAAGGAGAGAATGTAATAGAAGGGATGGTGTGAGGCCCCTGTGACTAGAAGGAGCTGCGGTTTCCTCCTTGCCCTCTGTCTTGGCTGCCCCAGTCTAGGAGAAGCCAGCTCTCATCCTGTGAGACCACTCATGCAGCACTAAGGTGGGGTCCACGCAGCAAAAAGCTGAGGCCTCCCGCCAGCAACAGTCTTGGAAGCAGATTCTGCAGCCTCAGTGGAGAGTTTCTATGAGTAGAGTCCAGGCTGATGTCGTGACTGAAACCTCAAGTGAGTCTCTGAACCAGAACCACCCGAGTCACTCCTGAGTTCGTAATTGTTGAAACGCTGAGAAAGCAACTGATTATCATTTTGTTTGTTAAATCCTTTCTGTTGTTGCTGTTTAAATTGGGGGACATTGCTTGGCAGTGCTGGGTTGGTCTCTGCCAACAGTAACACAGACCAGCCGTGAGCGTGCTGTGTCTCCTCCCTGCTGTCCCTCCCCCCCCCTCCAACCCTCTGGGCCGTCACAGAACCACGGATGGGCTGGGTTCCCGTGTTTCGTAGCAGCTTCCCAGACGCTCTCTGTGACACTTGGCAGGGCGTGTATGGGCTTCTCAGCGGGCGCTAGTGGCAGAGCGCCCCCTTGCCACTGCAGGAGCAGACACGTGGGCTCAGCCCCTGGGTTGGGAGGAGCCCCGGGAGGAGGGCGTGGCGACCCTCTCCGGTGCGCTCTCCTGGAGACGCCCATGGACGGAGGAGACTGGCAGGCTACAGTCCGTGGGGTCACAAAGAGTCGGACGCGACTGAACTGACGTATTGCACACGCGCACACACACAGCGCGCGTGTCCATGCCACCCTCTCAGCTCACCCCACCCTCTCCTCCCGAGCTGGAAACTCTGAGTGTAGCAACGGATCGTTTGTTCCCAGCCTAACACTTTGTTTTTCCTCCACCCCTGGAGCTACACATCACAGCACCACATGGGTCTGTCTTCCTCATTATAATTCGAGCTTCCTGAGAGCAGGCATCGTAACTCCAAGCACACCGCTGTATCCCTGAGCCGCCCATTGTATCTCACAAAGATGGCTGCAATGAAAGCTCCTGTTTCAGGCTCTCTTCCAGAGCCTTACCCCTTCCAGAGCTGGATTCCCTGTCTCGTCCCTTTGGGCCTGGATGGGACTTTGTGACTCTCGCAAACAATAGAGCTGAAAGGATGCCCTGTTACCTCCAAAGGTAGGTCATCAAGATACCACGCACGTTTGCTTCTTTCCTTCAGACACTTGTTCTTGGAATCCAGTCACTGTGTTGTGGGGAAACTCAAGCTATCTGTAGAAATGGCACAGGGAGAGGAAGCGAGGGCCCCAGCCCACAGCTGGAGCTCAGCTCCCAGATGACAGCCAGTGCTCACTAGCCATGTGAGTGGATGGTCCTGGAAATCGATCTCCCACCCCCTAGTTGAGTTTCCCAAGCCAGCGTCCCCTGGATCAGAGATGAGCCACCCCTGCTGAGCTCGGCTCAAACTGCAGTTCTGGGAAGAAGATAAATGATTGTGATTGCTTAAGCCGATAGGTTTTAGGATAATCTGCTGCTGCTGCTGCTGAGTCGCGTCAGTTGTGTCCGACTCTGTGCGACCTCACAGACGGCAGCCCACCAGGCTCTGCTGTCCCTGGGATTCTCCAGGAGGAACACTGGAGCGGGTGATCTGCTAGGCAGCAGTATGTGATGGGAACATCCAACACAGGATATCTGTGAGATCACAGGCATCTGACAAGTGATTGTAGACTGGCTGATGATTCTAGTTTCCTTATACAGCCGCTTTCTGGGCACATTAACACACTTGTTCTTCTTTAAACAGATCTTGAGCTCATCTGACTTGAGATTTGTGCTCAAGTTATTTCTTCAGCTGTGAATTGCCTCCCTACTTTCCTTGTACACTTACTTACTCAAGTATTACACTTCTGAAAAAAATTCAGTTGGATATTCCTTTTTTTATTCCCTCTCCTCCATCCTTTTAATAAATATGTCATGAATGTCTTCTCAAAACCCAGGATATGGAGCAATATGGACCAAATCCCCATCCCCTTGGAGCTTTACATTTCAACGGGGGATCCAGTCAATAAATACACATGTAATAAAAAATTATAGCATGGGATTCGTGTCTTAAAGCGTTAGATAGTGTGCAGTAGCAGAAAATGATGGTGGGGGTGGGAGGGGCAGAAACGAGGTCCTGTTTTAGATGGAAGGTTTAGGGAAGATCTCTCTAAGGAGATGATGTTTGAGATCAGAACAATAAGAGGAAAGAAGTCCAGAAGAAAAGACCATGGCAGTCTGGGCAGAGAAAACAGCAAGTGCAAAGCCGTGAGATGGGATAAAGAATGTTTCCTGTTGGATAAAATAAAGGTGGTATTTATGGCTTCTGCCTAGTGACTGGAGAGCAGACACTGACTAAAAGAGGTGGGAAAGCTAAGCAGGCACCAGACATTTATGCTTAGCATCAGGGGAAGGAATTTAGATTTAATTCTAAATACATATGCTAAGTCGACTCAGCCATATCCAATTCTTTGCGATCCTATGGACTGCAGTCTACCAGCCCCTCCATCCATGGGGTTCTCCAGGCACGAACATTGGAGTAGGCTGCCGTTTTCTCCTCCAGTGGATCTTCCTGACCCAGGGAGCAAACCCATGTCTCATGTCTCCTGCATTGCAGGCGAGTTCTTTACCTCTAGCTCCACCTGGGAAGCCCAATTCTAAATACAAACGATCATTACTGAAAGACTGTAAAGTGGGAGAGTGCCAGCGTCTGCTTTGGATTTTAAGCTTACTCTTGCTGCTATGCAGAGAATGGGTTTTAGGTCGGCTGGAAGGGGTGCAGGGGTCAATAGGGAAATCTAAACAGGTATGAGAGGATGGTGCCTTGGGTTAGGGTAGTAGCAGACGACAGACAGAGATAAAGGACGTTTTGGCATAAAGTTTGTGACTCTAACATACAGGATTTGTTGGTGACTTAGATATGGGAGATGAGGGGGAAAGAGGATTTCTGGCTTTGGTAAGAGGTTTGCACAGTGGGAGCCATGGGAGGGTCAGCAAGGCAGGGCACGCTCTGTCTTCCTTCTCAAGTTTCTCCAGATGCTTCCTCATGGGTTAGTCTCTCTCTCCTCTATGTATTCAATCCTGGTTTTGGCTCTTATAGGGGAGGCAGCACCAGGTATGGGTTAAAACATACAGAATTTTGAGGGCTGAACTGATGTGGGTTAGTTTGGGGTCCACCTCTGCTCATACGAGGCATAAGATTAGGAGAAGCCCATTTGTCTCTGTGGCCTCAGCTTCTCCAAAGGTGGGTAGCATCTATGTTACAGGCTTGTTGGGTTCATTAAGTGAAACCCTGGATGAGAAAGATACACATTAGGAAGTTTAGGGAGAAGACTGAGCCTTCCTTTAGCTTCAAATTCCCCTAATAATTAATTCTAACATCTATGGAGCACCACCATGTGCCTGATACTGGGTGTTTTACTCTTCATAACAACTGTGCGATGTAGCTATTTGCACTGTCCTCCTTTACAAGTAAATACACACAGGCAAGGGCTTCCCAGGTGGTTCAGTGGTAAAGAATCCACCTGCAAATTCAGGAGACACAGGAGATGCGAGTTCAATCTCTGGGTCAGGAAGATCCCCTGGAGGAGGGCATGGCAACCCACTCTCGTGTTCTTCCATCCACGGTGGTCTCAAGAGTCGGACACGACACGCTAGGCACGCCCCCACGCACAGGCAGGAAGAGCTGGAAACACGCTCAGGGCCACACTGTAGCGCTGGCATAGATTTGTGCTTCTCAGCCCCTCTTCCTTCCTGTTTTTCTCAGACAGCAGGGAGTGTGTGTGTCTTGCTCACAACTCTCCTCCCTGCCTCTGGCACATTGCAGAAAGTAATTTCACGTACACCGTGTGGGTGAACTTTCAGGCGTTGAGTCACGTCTCAAAGTCTGGGTCTTGACAAGACGGAAGTCAGGGTTCTGGGGCACAGTTTTTACTGGAGTAGGCCCACCCAGCTAAGCTGGGAGAGTCCTGAGCCAGACTGGCTCGGAGGCTGGTGAGACCCACGGGAGAGGCGGTCCGCACGGGCCAGCCCCGGCTGCCGAGGTCACCGCTCGGCGGCGGTGAGGCTCGCCCGGTGTATTTGGTTTCAGGAGTGCGGCAGCGGCACAGTGCAGCCTTTATCAGCAAGACGACGCGGGGGACGGCGCGTTCTGACTGCCCAGGAGAGCTGGCAGCGCCTTTGTCTAACTCATTTCAGAAGCTCTGTGAAATGCAGTGGCTGCCGCGCCCTGCTCAGGACTGCGCGGTGAACACTTGTGTCTTGAAGCTGAAAAGCTGCTGAGCCTCCGATCTTACAGTGGGGTCCATGCTTTATTCTAAACATGGTTACTTTGGAGGGGAGTGTGTGGAGGAGATTGGGCTAAACATACTCTGAGATGAGGTGCTACCTTGAGATGCTCATTTTAAAATCACATAGTGATAGGGACTCATGTTACTTCAGAACTGACACCACCCCTAAAAAAAAAGAGTGATGGAAAAAGGGAAAATTAGTGAAGGATTCTGGTCAAAGTCTTAAGGCTTCCTGTAAATATCAGCTTAATTTCTCCCATAAGAAGACTAGAAAATGATGTTTACTTATCAAAGCTGTGCTTGCTCTGTGTGGTTTAGCACACATAGCTTCCCACTGGTCTGCAGAGTAAGAAAGAAGACAAAGGCAGGAGCAGTCCTGGGTGAGGGAAGAGTTGAGAAGGGATTGTTTTATATCCTTTAAAGGGCGTCTTGAGTGGATTTACCCGGAGAGCAAAGTGCACTGTGATAGAAGGGGACAGGATGTGATTCCAGCAGGCACACTGAGAAGGTCCTTCTGCCAAAAATAGACCCACCTGCTTGTGAATGTCTGGCATTCCTTTGGCTGGGGACAATGCCAGAAAGGCCAGCTGTTAGCTCAGATACTCCTCCCACGGGCTGGCTGAGACCTGACATTCCAGCCTTGAACTTAAGGCTAAATTTTCCTCCACAATCTACCGCAAAGCACGAGCTCCCCTCTCCACCCTCCTCAGCTCTGAAATGAAGGTGTTGATAGCTACTTACACCACAGTATGAATTGTACAGATTTGAGCAAAGAGCAGAGATTATGAAGCAGGAGAATTCTTGGTCTGCTCTTCCCCACCTAACTCTTATGACTTTGGTCAAACCCTTAACTGCTTAAGCAATCATTTGCTCTTCTATAAAATAAGACTAAGCCAAAGCACGGGGCTTCTCGGCTGGTGCAGTGGTAAAGAATCCGCCTGCCAGTGCAGGAGCACCAGGGACACAGGTTTGATCCCTGGGTTGGGAAGATCCCCTGGAGGAGGATTCTTGCCTGGGAAGTCCCATGGACAGAGGAACCTGGTGGGATTCAGTTCATGGGGTCACAAAGAGTTGGACACAAACTGACAGATTGAGCACACTCACAGAAGGCAGAGCAACTGGATTCTTGGAAGGGCAAAATAAGATAAACCGAGAGAACTAACTAGCAAAAGGCTAGACATGACCCAGATGTCTAACAAAGGGAGGCAAGTGAAGCTTGGAGCAGCCACGCAATGTCCTACGATGCATCTGCGAAAGGGAGCCGGGAAGCCCTCTCCACCCCAGGGCACAGCGGGCTGGGGCATAATTTGAAGCAGTTCAGTCGCGCAGTCGTGTCCGACTCTTTGCGACCCCATGAATCGCAGTACGCCAGGCCTCCCTGTCCATCACC
>SJXQ01001434.1:59472-76243 GCA_006408695.1 Aepyceros melampus | reverse complement strand
GAGTGATCACACCATCGTGATTATCTGGGTCGTGAAGATATTTTCTGTACAGTTCTTCCGTGTATTCTTGCCACCTCTTCTTAATATCTTCTGCTTCTGTTAGGTCCATCTCATTTCTGTCCTTACTTGAGCCCATCTTTGCATGAAATGTTCCCTTGGTATCTCTAATTTTCTTGAAGAGATCTCTAGTCTTTCCCATTCTGTTCTCTTCCTCTATTTCTTTGCGTTGATCGCTGAAGAAGGCTTTCTTATCTCTTCTTGCTATTCTTTGGAACTCTGCATTCAGATGCTTATATCTTTCCTTTTCTCCTTTGCTTTTCACTTCTCTTCTTTTCACAGATATTTGTAAGGCCTCCCCAGACAGCCATTTTGCTTTTTTGCATTTCTTTTCTGTGGGGATGGTCTTGATCCCTGTCTCCTGTACAATGTCATGAACCTCATTCCATAGTTCATCAGGCACTCTATCTATCAGATCTAGGCCCTTAAATCTATTTCTCACTTCCACTGTATAATCATAAGGGATTTGATTTAGATCATACCTGAATGGTCTGGTGGTTTTCTCTACTTTCTTCAATTTAAGTCTGAATTTGGTAATAAGGAGTTCATGATCTGAGCCACAGTCAGCTCCTGGTCTTTTTTTGTTGACTTAATAGAGCTTCTCCATCTTTGGCTGCAAAGAATATGATCAATCTGGTTTCGGTGTTGACCATCTGGTGATGTCCATGTGGAGAGTCTTCTCTTGTGCTGTTGGAAGAGAGTGTTTGCTATGACCAGTGCATTTTCTTGGCAAAACTCTATTAGTCTTTACCCTGCTTCATTCCTCATTCCAAGGCCAAATTTGCCTGTTACTCCAGCTGTTTCTTGACTTCCTACTTTTGCATTCCCATCTCCTATAATGAAAAGGACGTCTTTTTTGGGTGTTAGGTATTGTTGACTGTATAGAGCTTCTCCATCTTTGGCTGCAAAGAATATGATCAATCTGGTTTCGGTGTTGACCATCTGGTGATGTCCATGTGGAGAGTCTTCTCTTGTGCTGTTGGAAGAGAGTGTTTGCTATGACCAGTGCATTTTCTTGGCAAAACTCTATTAGTCTTTAGCCTGCTTCATTCCGCATTCCAAGGCCAAATTTGCCTGTTACTCCAGCTGTTTCTTGACTTCCTACTTTTGCATTCCCATCTCCTATAATGAAAAGGACGTCTTTTTTGGGTGTTAGGTCTAAAAGGTCTTGTAGGTCTTCATAGAACCGTTCACCTTCAGCTTCTTCAGCGGTACTGGTTGGGGCATAGACTTGGAGTACCGTGATATTGAATGGTTTGCCTTGGAAACCAACAGAGATCATTCTGTCGTTTTTGAGATTGCATCCAAGTACTGCATTTCAGACTCTTTTGTTGACCATGATGGCTACTCCATTTCTTCTGAGGGATTCCTGCCCGCAGAGTAGATATAATGGTCATCTGAGTTAAATTCACTCATTCCAGTCCATTTTAGTTTGCTGATTCCTAGAAATTTGACGTTCACTCTTGACATCTCTTGTTTGACCACTTCCAATTTGCCTTGATTCATGGACCTGACATTCCAAGTTCCTATGCAATATTGCTCTTTACAGCATTGGACCTTGCTTCTATCACCAGTCACATCCACAGCTGGGTATTGACTAGTTTTCTGTGAGTATGGTTTCAGTGTGTTTGCCCTCTGATGCCCTCTTGCAACACCTACCATCTTACTTGGGTTTCTCTTACCTTGAGCATGGGGTATCTCTTCACAGCTGCTCCAGTAAAGCGCAGCCGCTGCTCCTTACCTTGGATAAGGGGTATCTCCTCACCGCCACCCTTCCTGACCTTCAACGTGGGATAGCTCCTCTAGGCCCTCCTGTCCCTGTGCAGCCACCGCTCCTTGGATGTGGGGTGGCTCCCCCTGGCCTCTGGTGTGGGGTAGCTCCTCCTGGCCGTCACTCCTGACCTCAGATGCAGGGTGGCTCCTTTCAGCCATTCCTGTGCCGTTGCAGCCTGGCACTCTTGGCCGCTGCCCTGACCTCAGACGTGGGGTAACTCCTCTTGGCCACCGCCCTTCGGTCATGGGGTCCTCCCGGCTTCTGCCTCTGACCTTGGACGTGGGGTAGCTCCTCTCAGCCATGCTTAGTGCACAGGTTGCAGCCAGTTAGATGTGTTAAATGCATTTTTTATACAGAACATTGAAAGTGGGAACAACTCTGTTAATATCAGACAAAGTAGACTTCAAGGAGATACACATTACTAGAACTATAGAGATACTTTATAATAATACTCAGTTTTCTAATTGAATCCATTTTAAATGTGTATGTACCTATTTATATAGTCTCTTTAAAAACTATGTAAAACAGAAATGTACTGAACAAGTAGAAGTTGAAAAATCTACTGTCTTAGTGGAAGATTTTAACACTGTTCTCTCAGGAACTGAAAGTATAAACAGACAAAGTTTACAAACTTTTTGTAAAAGACATATGTTGAACACTATCCAACATTGCAGAATATACATTCTTGTCAAGCATAAATGGAACATTTATGTTTGACCATTAAGTGGAACATAAAGCAAATCTCTACAAATTTTGTATTGGAAAGATATAGAATAAATTCTCTGACATAGTGAAATTAACTACAATTCCAAGATCACTGCAGATGGTGACTGCAGCCATGAAATTAAAAGACGCTTACTCCTTGGAAGCAAAGTTATGACCAACCTAGGTAGCATATTGAAAAGCAGAGACATTTTTTTGCCAGCAAAGGTCTGTCTAGTCAAGGCTATGGTTTTTCCAGTGGTCATGTATGGATGTGAGAGTTGGACTGTGAAGAAAGCTGAGCACTGAAGAATTGATGCTTTTGAACTGTGGTGTTGGAGAACTCTTGAGAGTCACTTGGACTGCAAGGAGATCCAACCAGTCCATCCTAAAAGAGATCAGCCCTGGGATTTCTTTGGAGGGAATGATGCTGAAGCTGAAACTCCAGTACTTTGGCCACCTGATGCAAAGAGTTGACTCATTGGAAAAGACCCTGATGCTGGGAGGGATTGGGGACAGGAGGAGAATGGGACGACAGAGGATGAGATGGCTGGATGGCATCAGTGACTCAATGGACGTGAGTCTGTGTGCACTCCGGGAGTTGGTGATGGACAGGGAGGCCTGGTGTGCTGCGAAATATGGGATCGCAAAGAGTTGGACACAACTGAGCGACTGAACTGAATTACGTAAGGTAGCTAGAAAATCCCCTTGGGCTTGGAAATGAAGAATACACTTCTAAATAACCTTTGTCCTTAGCAGCTAAGTGTGTGGTGAATGGTCTTGGTTGGAGTATCAAATGACTATTCTTTCTTGAAAGCAGTTTGGCAACATATATCAGAAGCCTTAAAATGTATATACCTTTAGGTCTAGCAATTCTACTTCTAGGAATGATCCTAAGAAAATAATGGAATAATTTCACAGCCATTATAAGAATGATGTAGGTTTATCTTATTAACATAGATGCATGTCCATGATTGTAAGTAAAGAGTCAGGTTAGAATATCTCTGTTTGTTGTTTATGTATGTGTTGCCATATGTAATACACATATATGAAACATATGGTACAATTATATTTGGCTTTAAGAAATATAAAATATTGTACCTTTATATATGTCCATGTTTATATACATAGAAAAACAGTAGAAAAGTAATGTTTTCTGTTTATTCAAAATCCTTTCAAATGAGCATATCTTTAATAATCAGAAAGCAAAAGTATATTTTTAAATACTACATGTAATATTAGAGGATGAAAGGATATTACCTAAGAAAATGAGACATGAGCAATATGCTCAAATGTTAAAAATAATCTTATCTTTTATATTCTTTTGTGTTTTCAAATCTTCTATTATAATTATACCTTATTTTGTTAGTAAGAAAAAGGGAAAAAGATCTAGCATACCCAAATTCTGATCGCTTACCCATAACAGTAAGGAAAAGATCCATGGAACCCCTAAGGCTTTCTTTAGCTAATCTTCCCTCAGAGCTGTGGGGTCTGGTAGACAGATGATAAAGGGTAGCAGAGGCACCCAGACCTCAAAACCCAGGCTGTCTGCGTGCTCCATTGATTAGGTTGCATTTTTTAAAAATCAACTTATCAACCAATTATATGGGCCTTGTTTTTGTTGTTAGGAAAACTTTCAATGGGCCAGTGGGCTTTTTCAATGGAAAATGTTTTGGGGCTGAACTTACCATGGAGATCACTGAGTTCTCATCTGGTAACCACAGACAAAGATGGAAATATTGACTACATGTCTGGCTTCCAGGATGTCCACATTCAGAAACCTGTGAAAGAGGTAAGTGAAGTAGCACCAGTTAAAACCTGTCTGGCACCGAATATCCTCTGGACAACTTGTGAGTTCCTTAGTTCTTTGAAAAGTTGGGAGTGGAATTGGCTAGTGGATGGGCATGGCAGTCTTAGGAAAAGAGCTAAGGGAGGGTGTTCCTGGTACATTGTGATCTGTTCAGGAAATTGTGTGTTGTCAGGATAGCCAAAATGAGAAGAGATGAAAAAGTTTCTGCGAGCAAATCTCTGTCAAATATGTGATTCTTGTCTTAAGTGCTGTTCAGCAGAAGAGCAGATATGAAATCTGTATTTCATGTAATACACTTTTTAAAACACTCAACACACTCCTATTAACTGCCAGTTAAGTACAGATACCAAGAAACAAAATTAGAGATACCAAGGGAACATGAGGGCTTCCCTGGTGGCTCAGAGGTTAAAGCATCTGCCTCCAACGCGGGAGACTCGGGTTCAATCCCTGGGTCGGGAAGATCCCCTGGAGAAGGAAATGGCAATCCACTCCAGTATTCTTGCCTGGAGAATCCCATGGACAGAGAAGCCTAGTACATTACAGTCCACGGGGTCGCAAAGAGTCGGACACGACTGAGCGACTTCACCACCACCACCACCAAGGGAACATGTCGGGCATATATAGGCACAATAAAGGACAGAAACAGTATGGACCTAACAGAAGCAGAAGATAGTAAGAAAAGGTGGCAAGAATACAAAGAAGAACGATACAAAAAAGATCTTAATGACCTGGATAACCACAGTGGCATGATTACTCACCCAAAACCAGACATCCTGGAGTGTGAAGTCAAGTGGGCCTTAGGAAGCATCACTATGAACAAAGCTAATGGAAGTGATGGAATTCCAGCTGAGCTATTTCAAATCCTAAAAGATGATGCTGTGAAAGTGCTGCACTCAATATACCAGCAAGTTTGGAAAACTCAGCAGTGGCCCCAGGACTGGAAAAGTTCAGTTTTCATTCCAATCTTTAAGAAGGGCAATGCCAAATAATGTTCAAAGTACTGCATAATTGCATTCATTTCACATGCTAGCAAAGTAATGCTCAAAATCCTTCAAGCTAGGCTTCAGCAGTATGTGAACTGAGAACTTACAGATGTACAGGCTGAATTTAGAAAAGGCAGAAGAACCAGAGATCAAATTGCCAACATCCATTGGGTCATAGCAAAAGCTAGAAAATTCCAGAAAACATCTATTTCTGCTTCATTGAGTATGCTAAAGCCTTTGTGTGGATCACAAGAAACTGTGGAAAATTCTTAAAGAGATGAGAATACCAGACCACCTTACCTGCCTCCTGAGAATCCTATATGGAGGTCAAGAAGCAACAGTTAGAACCAGACATGGAACAATGGACTGATTCAAAATTGGGAAAGGAATATGTCAATGCTGTATATTGTCACCTTGCTTATTTAACTTATATGCAGAGTACATCATGAGAAACAATGGGCTGGATGAAGCATAAGCTGGAATCAAGATTGTCAGAACTAGCAATAACCTCAGATATGCAGATGACACCACCCTTATGGCAGAAAGCGAAGAAGAATAAAGAGCCTCTTGATGAAGGTGAAAGAGAATGAAAAAGCTGGCTTAAAACTCAACGTTTAGAAAACTAAGATCATGGCATCCGGCCTCATCACTGCATGACAAATAGATGGGGAAACAATGGAAATAGTGAGACTTTATTTTCTTGGGCTCCAAAATCACTGTGACTGCAGCCATGAAATTAAATGATGCTTGTTCCTTGGACGAAAAGCAATGACAAACATAGCGTATTAAAAAGCAGAGACATCACTTTGCCAACAAAGGTCCGTCTAGTCAAAGCCATGGCTTTTTCAGTAGTCATATACGGATGTGACAGTTGAACCATAAAGAAGGCTGAATGTGAAAAGAATTGATGCCTTCCAACTGTGGTGTTGGATAAGACTCTTGAGAGTCACTTGGACAGCAAGATCAAACCAGTCAATCCTAAAGGAAATCAACCCTGAATATTCACTGGAAGGACTGATGCTGAAGCTCCAATACTTTGGCCACTTGATGCAAAGAGCCAACTTATTAGAAAAGACCCTGATGCTGGGAAAAATTGTAGGCAGGAGGAGAAGGGTACGACAGAGGATGAGATGATTGGATGGCATCCCTGATTCAATGGACATGAGTTTGAGCAAACTCCGGGAGATGGTGAAGAACAGGGAGGCCTGGTGTGCTGCAGTCATGGGGTTGCAAAGAGTCGAATACAACTGAGCGACTGAACAACAACAACAAAGTATAGACTTACTGATATGATATCTTATACATTAAGAATTTTAAAATTTAGAATTTCTTATTAAAATGGGAATACCCCAGGGAGAATTGTCAGACCTTCGCTACTCATCAGTAACTAGTTACAATATTGGGCTGAAAGTGAGCTGATGGGAACTAGGACTGGGGTGATTGTAGGGGAGATGAAAAGTTGATCAGAGAAAAGTAAACGTGCACATGGGAAGCTAAAATATCCACAGGAAGGAGACTTTTGGCTTCACTTGAGAGACAGTTTACCATGGTGACTACGCTTATAGGTCTTGCTTCAGGCCAAGATTTAAATCTCACTTACCAATTATGTGAGCCTTCAGATACTTACTTTACCTGTTTGTCTTCCAGTCTGTAAAATGGGTACAATAATAGTTGTGCTCCTTGGGCCTGTTTTTAAGGACTGAATGAAATAACCCATAGACACTCTGAATGCAGAACCTGGCACACAGGTTTTGCTATCAGTAAATATTGGCTATTGTTATTTACTCCTTCCAGATTCACTTTGAGCCATCCCCTGAGGAACAATAGGCTGAAGACACTATAGAACACAAGAACATGGTCTTTTATCTGATTTAAGAAGGTTGGGTCTCCAAGGAAGGCTTGCCTTCTCAAATTTCTATCTAAATCACATACTCTGAATTGGTGGCCATGTTGTGTGTTTGTTACTTTTACTAAAATTGATCTGTTATTAATTCTGTATGTTTTAACATTTAGACAATCTTTATTTTAGGTTCAGTCTACTCTAATTGAAACAGTGTACAGATACCGATCTGACCTGCAAATCATCTTTAATATCATTGACTCTGATCACTCAGGTAAACTTGCTTTGATTGGTTCAGTAGCAGTAGAAAGCAAAGGCTAGTCTGTTTATTTGAAACCAGAACTCTGTTTTCATCTAATGCATTCTTCATCCAAACTTGATTTAACTCAGGGAAGAGGTGAGGCATGGGGATAAACTCATGTTTAATATTACTGTTTTTTTAGTTTGGCCACAAACTCTCTATTCAAATCATGTGGTACAGGCTTATGTATCCATTAGTCAGATAAGACCAGTTCCTTTTATAAATCACCAGCACAGATGAAAAAAGAATTAACTGTCCATTTAAAAAATCATAATTATTCTTGGCAATAAAAATCATTCCTAGAGTTCTGATTCTGTTTTTTGAACTGAGGACTATGAAAACTCTTTCTGCTTAGGTTTGATGCACAATTATTTTCAAACTTTAAAAAATAGCATCAGATAATCCCCAACTGCAGAGAGCATTAAATACCAAAAAATCATTAATCAAAACACAAAAGTAAGTTACTGTCTATAGAAAATGGTGGAGTCATTGTTTACAATCCTCTTATTGAGTCTCAGGGCTAATTCTCCCTTTCCTTTGATGTAGCTCTCTCTACCCTCCTCTATGTCCCTCACCCTTAGGTTTTAGATCTTGTAATTTCTACATTACGTGTATTAGTACCACAGTCTGCAGTCCCCTCCCCCACCTTTGGTTCACTGTTTACTCATTCCAGCTTTAGAATAATCTCAGGGTCACTTAGTAATTTAAACTGACATATTGTTTCTTTCATTTACAATCTTACTTTTCCATTTCCTTCAGTTTCTCAACGGCCAGGCATTTTTGTTGATGTTTAGTTGATAAGTCATGTCTGACTCTTTTGCTGCCCCATGGACTGTTGCCTGCCACGGTCCTCTGTCCATGGGATTTCCCATACAAGAATACTGGAGTGAGTTGTCCTCTCCTTCTCCAGGGGATCTTCCTGACTCAGGGATTGAACTCATGTGTCCTGCATTGCAGGCGGATTCATTACCACTGGGCCCCCTGGGAAACCCCACCCCTCCCTAGGATGGGTCTTAAAAATGAATATTCACAGCCTTCTCCTATATTCTTTCAGGCCTGATCTCCATGGAAGAGTTTCGTAGCATGTGGAAACTTTTCAAAAGTCACTACAGTGTCCATATTGTGATTCCCAGTTTGAGGAGCTCGCCGAAAGGATGGACTTAAACAAAGATGGAAGCATTGACTTTAATGAGTTTTTAAAGGCTTTCTATGTAGTGCATAAATTTGACCAGTTGAACAAATCAGACACCAAGCTTGCATAACAAGAATTAAGGCTTTCCCTCCTTGAAATAGTTGGCCCAAATCTCTGACACAGTCCTTACCATGACCCTTGAAATCCATACTCAACAGTAGAGAGAAGTAGACCCCAATTGATGCCATAAGTAGATGTATAATGTGGGTATTGTAAGTCCCTCGTAAGCTGTTATTGGTAAGACTAGGTTAAATGTCAGCTTATAGAATTTGACTCCAGTAGTGGGAGTCCCACATTGTCAGGTAGAAACTGAATTTGAGCCTAGTGTTGGTCTCTCGGATGCCACCTAACCAGGAGACCTGAGCAGTTTGGAAACATATTGAAAAGAACCCACAGAACACCAGAGGAAAGTACAGCATCTGTGAGTGGCTGACAGATGGGGGGAGGAATACCAAACTATTAATGGAATAAAGTGTTTCCATCTTTAAACTGTAATCTTCTTTGGAGATACCATAAACCTGTGATTTTCTGTTGTGGGAGAACCACACTTGAGGGCTGGGGGCCATATCAGAATCTTGGGGGAGGCTGTTGGAGTGTATTGTTTGAAAAAGCATAATTTTTCTTGTCTATTGGAGATAAAAAGTGAATACATCCAGATGGAACCCTATAATTAATATAGTTTGACACCTTCATTGGTAAGATGGGGCTTGGTTGTACACACATTGTGCAGTTTATTCTGCCATTCCGATTGCATATCAAGCATAAGAGATTTCTACTAAAGGTGAGTACATGTTTCATTTTTCTCTAAGTTTGCGAACTTCAGGATCTATCAATATGCCAGCCTGCTGCACACACCAGAAATAATGGATCACGTGTAACAAATATCTTTTAAAAATGCATTGCTGAGTTGGCAGGTAAGTAAAAGAAACCCCAAAGGCAAGGGGGGGGGGGGGAAGAGCATAATTAAATTGGTATTATGGTATTATTACTATGGTTTAAGTGATACTAGCTTTATTGAGCAATATTACATTGGATGGGATAGACTTTAGAAAAGACTATCATTTGGATAAAAAAGGTCATTGTTGTTGCTTAGTTGCTCAGTCGTGTCCAAGTCTTTGCAATCCCATGGTCTGTAACCTGCCAGGCTCTGCCCATGGTATTTCCCAGGCAAGAATACTGGAGTGGGTTGCCATTTCCTCTCCCAAAAGGTCACTACTGAATGCTAAAAGGAATGATTCACCAGGAAGATATAATAGTTATAAAATTATGCATCTAAAAACATAGAGTTTTAAAAGTGATAGAGCAAAAATTGACATAACTGCTGGGAGAAATTGATAGAGGGAGATTTTTAATATACATCTGTCAGTAATTGATCACTTACATAAAAAACTTGTGTATAGAAGATTGGACAACCAAATGAATTTACCTGATCATGTATGTGTATATGTATTCTGCAATCAGTTTTAGAGAATACACATTATTTTCAAGCTCATATGGAACATTTATAAAAACTGGTTATGTATTAGACCACAAAACATATCTCAAACACTAAGCAATCAATAACAAAGATACTACATTTTCTGATCATGATGCATAATTTTCCTAGGGAAAAAAAGAATTTGCTACAGCTAACTCAAGAGCAATAGGAGAGTCTGAAGAGAAGAAACACATAACCATTAAAGAATGTGTCAATTTGGCTAGGCTGAACTACAGTTCTCAGAATTCCCTTTCTTGCATGTTTCTGTTTAAGGTGGACCACGGTGGGAAATTCTTAAGAGATTTGGAAGGCAAAGAGAATTGGCAGCCATGGTGTAGCTCCTATGTGCTATTGCTAAACTGCTGATTCACCTTGATGTAAAGCGGCAGCTAGGCCTGCAACTGCTCTGTGTTCCCCTGGATCCCATGTCAGCTGCTCTTATTCCTGGGACCACTGTGTGGGTTTAGCTGCAGGAGGAGCACCTGGGCCAGGTGTGTGGTTTACTGCCATGATGCAATTTCTGGGCCAGGTGTGTGTGTAGCTCCGTGATGCAGTTCTGAGGCCCAGTGTAGTTAGCGCCATGATGGAGGGCCCTGGCTTCTTCAGGATGCCAGGTTCCTGTGTGGTGCCAGCTTGTGCATGTGGGTTTGAGCCTGCTCCAGATCTGCCCTGCCTGCCTACCCTGTGGACATCGAGCTCCAGAATCAGATATGTTGTCGACAGCCCTACAGAGCCTGCTTAACCAGCTCCCACATTTGTATAAGCCACGTCTACACACATACCCCTCTCCCCACCTCCCTCACTGGTTTGGCCTCTGTTTGAACTCTGATTGATACAGAATTTGATACTGAGAGTGGTTCCAGAAAAAAAAAAAAGAGTACTCTGAATGTGTATAAGCTGACGTGTGCTGAGCTTCTGCTGCATTATCTCACATGAAAATCCACTGCTCATCCTGGAATAGTTGTTTTAAGAAATATCCAATCTCTGGCAGTACCAGATGAGTCTTTTTTTGTTGCTTCCTGAATGTCATTTGGTTATTTATTCTCGGGTTTCTTTCTACAACTTTCATTTTCTCCCTTGGGCTTCTAATCTCTGGGATTAATTGAATGCCTTTGTTGGAAATTTTACCTAAAAAATGTCCCTTGATTTTACTAAACATTATCATGTAATGTCACAAACTTATGCTTGACAAGAGTTGTGCTTAACTACAATTCAGTTTTACAAAGTATGTGTGTGTATGTTATGTAATTAATATAAAGTTGTGAAATATCTTTTAAATTTATATTTCTTAATTACAAATGAAATTGAGCATCTTTTCATTAGTTAGTTGGTCTGTTTTCTTCTAAGAAAATGCTTGTTCTTATCCTTTGTTTGTGTTTCTAATATCTGTTTATCTTTTTCTTATTGATTTCTAAAACCCTTCATGGTGCTAATCCTCTGTGGGGTTTTTTGTGTTTTTTTTTTTATATGCTTCATGATCTTTATTTTTGAATTTCCTCAGTGTAGACTGTTATATTCATATATATTAGAATTCATAAAATTATATTTTAATAGAAATTGGAAAAATGTGGTTTGGATGTCTTAGTTTGGTTAATTTAAATACGTGATTTTAAAGTGGTCATCTTGTTACCAAAAGGTCGGGTCCAGCTGCTCACCTCTCAAAAGCCAATAAACAGGCGGGGTTGGTGGAAAGGAAAGTTTGCTTTATTTCAGGTGCTGGCAACTAGGGTGGGGGGCAGGACATGCGGGTGGACATCTATCCAAAGGCCAGCTCACCACCCCCTCCTGCCCCCAACAAGCAGCAGGTAAGAGCTTTGATAGACAGAGGAAGGGTTCATGAAGAAACAGTACCGCCAGCTCTGACAGTCATTTTCAAATTGGTCAGTTCAGTTCAGTCACTCAGTCATGTCCAACTCTGCAACCCCATGGACTGCAGCACGCCAGGCTTCCCTGTCCATCACCAACTCCCAGAGCCTACTCAAACTCATGCCCATCACATCGGTGATGCCATCCAACCATCTCATCCTCTGTCATCCCCTTCTCCTCCCACCTTCAATCTTTCCCAGCATCAGGGTCTTTTCAAATGAGTCATTTATTTGCATGAGGTGGCCAAAGTATTGGAGTTTCAGCTTCAGCATCAGTCCTTCCATGAATATTCAGGACTGATTTCCTTTAGGATGGACTGGTTGGATCATGTTGCAGTCCAAGGGACTCTCAAGAGTCTTCTCCAACACCACAGTTCAAAAATATCAGTTCTTTGGTGCTCAGCTTTCTTTATGGTCCAACTCTTACATCCATACATGACTACTGGAAAAACCATAGCTTTGACTAGACAGACCTTTCTTGGTAACGGAATGTCTCTGCTTTTTAATATGCTGTCTAGGTTGGTCATAGCTTTTCTTCCAAGGAGCAAGCATCTTTTAATTTCATGCCTGCAGTCACCATCTGCAGTGATTTCAGAGCCCCCCAAAATAAAGTCTCTCACTGTTTCCCCATGACGTCATGGGACCAGATGCCATGGTCTTAGTTTTCTGAATGTTGACTTTAAGCCAACTTTTTCACTCTCCTCTTTTTCACTTTGATCGAGAGGCTCTTTAGTTCTTCTTTGCTTCCTGCCGTAAGAGTGGTGTCATCTGTATATCTGAGGTTATTGATATTTCTCCCAGCAGTCTTGATTCCAGCTTGTGCTTCATCCAGCCCAGCATTTCACATGATGTACTCTGCATATAAGTTAAATAAGCAAGGTGACAATATATAGCCTTGACATACTCCTTTCTCTATTTGCAACCGGTCTGTTGTTCCATGTCCAGTTCTAACAATTGCTTCTTGACCTGCATACAGATTTCTCAGGAGGCAGGTCAAGTGGTCTGGTATTCCCATCTGTTTAAGAATTTTCTGCAGTTTGTTGTGATCCACACAGTCAAGAGGCTTTGGTGTAGTCAATCAAGCAAAACTAGATGGCAAAAATAGATGCTTTTCTGGAACCTTCTTGCTCTTTTGATGATCCAGTGGATGTTGGCAATTTGATCTTTGGTTCCTCTGCTTTTTCTAAATCCAGCTTGAACATCTGGAAGTTCATGGTTCATGTACTATTGAAGCCTGGCTTGGAGAATTTTGAGCATTAGTTTGCTAGTGTGTGAGATGAGTGCAATTGTGCAGTAGTTTGAGCATTCTTTGGCATTGCCTTTCTTTGGGATTGGAATGAAAGCTGACCTTTTCCAGTCCTGTGGCCACTGCTGAGTTTTCCAGATTTGCTGGCATATTGAGTGCAGCACTTTCACAGCATCATCTTTTTAGTATTTGAAATATCTCAACTGGAATTCCATCACCTCAAATTGGTTATCAGTGGTTTAACCAGTGTCATCTTCATTGTTTTAAGTACAGTTGACCTTCATTTCCAGGCTCAGTTTGTTTCCATTTCTTTAAGGCCAGTTCTCAGAATTGTGGCCCTTTATGTCATGGGTACAGTCTGGTCATCGTGTAGTTAACGTCTCTACCTGGGGTTTCAATGTCTATAAGACACCTGACAGGATGTGGCTCTGAATATTATCTATAGGCCTTGAGAAGAACTAAAGGTCCTTGACTATGCTTAATGACTACATTATTATTATTTGATCTCCTTTTACTGTTTTCAGAAGAGAACAGAACATTTCATTGAAATGTTCTCATTTCTCTGATTAAACTTAGTCTTTGGCTAAAGTTTTTCCATAAACAAAAAGCAGGCAGAGGACATGGGGGGCAAGGAACAGAAGGTCCCATTCTGTTTCAATCTGATTGCAAAAATCAACCTTCAGAAGTGTTCTGTGGAGTGAATATTAATTTTGCGTTTTAATATTAATATCACATATTTGCATTCATTTAATATTGTTATTTTCTTGGCTTCTCTAGTCCTTTGAGTTTGTAATTACCACTCTAGAGGGGTGGGTGATGTGCACTTCCTTCAGGGAATCCTCCAGAAGTACTCTTTATCTGACTCAAGCTTTTGATAAACATTTGGTGTAGTGACATCAAAATAATATGCTCTGAGAAGTGTCTTGAATACACTTTATACATTGCTGATTGAGTGGTACTAATTCTGTGTTCTAGATTTGGGAAGCAGATAACTTATTCCAGTCTGTGACTTGATTTTTTATTTTCTGATACATTGATATGTCTTCAAGCAAAAGTTTTCCTTTATTTTGTAGAATGTTCCATCAGTTTTAATTTTTAAATAGAATTATCACACTGTAACCATGAAATAAAGACAATAAATGGTACAAAGGCAAAAGTAGTATAAGTAGAATAACAAAAAATCTTTTACTAAAAAGTAAGATTTACAAAAGTTTTCAGAAAAGCCATCCAAAATGGTTACAAGCTTTTTCTTGAAGAGGATTCTACACTTGAGAGCAGAGTGAGGGCTGTGATGTTTGTTTAATGTTCCCATTTTGATTCAAACAATCCAGTTTGTCCCTCTACATCATCTGAATAAAGTTAGATTTGGATAGAGAGCATATATTTAAAGAACTGGCTAGCTGCCTTAACCAGTGCAATTAGATCACCATAAAAGGGGGGAAAGGAGCCCATAAAATTAAAACTACCTCCCCCCAACAAAATAATAAAAACACCCACACCCCTGCAGCTAACCCTGATAACTTCCTTCATTTCTGGTGCTTTGTACTTAAACCATGATGGAGGAAATAAATAAAAGCAGAGCGGGGCCCTTTTAAAAGTTTGTCAACAATTTTGATGATACTTTTAGCCTCTGCTGATATTTCACAACAGTGAATCAGGATAAGACATAGATTTGATAATGTGCATTTAATCACCAAAGAACTGAAGCTTTCTAGGCTTTTATTCTGCAATGTTTGTAAGACTGTATTCATTAAATGCAAACAGAAAGTCTTGGCAGAACAGAAGTGATGCACACTTGGTGATCAGGTCAATGTAAATATTATTCATGGCATATGTAGCCCATGCTCTCTAGCTGTATCTGTGCCTTGGGCTTCATTGGTCTTCCACTGCTCTATTGCATCATTTGCTAATGAATCATCTGGATTGGGAGCATTTAACAAAGCCTGGATAGATGGCAGAACTGTTCAGATCTTAAGTACTAGGGACCACTAGTACTTACTACTACACTTACTTACTTACTTACTACTTAGTACTTACTATCTACACTTACTCTTCCCAACTTGTCTACATTAGGATGATAAATTTTGGTCATGAAACATACTTTAGGAAGGAATAGTTCAAGTTGAAAACTCCCTCTCTCAAAAGCGGAATCCTGAGGGCCGGCAACAAGCACATGAAAATAATAGGCGTTACTCTCATCTAGTTCTGCTTTAATGCCAGAAACTGGTTCTGCCAGCAGACTCTGGGTTTCCTTGATAACCCTGCGGGGCAGCCTAGCCATCTTGTCAGATCCTGAGTTCGGCCTCTGGTCTTGAAGCAGAAGTTTTAAATTTCAATTTATTTTATTTTAATTTATCCAGTTTGTCAGTCTTTTCCTTTATAATTTGTGCTTTTTGCATCTTGTCAAAAAACAAAAATATCCTTTGTAACTCTGGAAATATAAAGATACAGCAGATCCACAGTCGATCCTTATTATTTGTGGATTCTGTATTTGCGATTCACCTACTCTCTAAAAATCTGTGTGTAATCCAAAAGTAATGTTTATGGTGGTCATATGCAAAGGAGCAGTTATTTGGAGTTGTACATATTCCCAGCTGTGGTGGGACAAGGTGATGGTCTGCCTTCTGTGTCTCTCTCATACTATAAACACGTCACCTCTCTGAGGTATATTTAGTGCTGGTTTTTAATAAATTTGTGTGCTTTTTTTGTTGGTTATCTTGCTATTTAAAATAGCCCCAAATATAGTGCTGAAGTGCTATCTAAAGTTTTCCTGAGTGCAAGAAGGTTGCGAGGTGCCTTAAGAAGAAAATACATGTATTAGATAAGGTTTGCTCAGGCCTGAGTTACATAGCTGCCGTGAGTTCAGTGTTAAGGAATCAACTAAATATATTACATGAAGTGTCCTTAAACAGAAGCACACTCAAAACAAGGTGACATTATTGATTGACAGAAATGTGTGGCCATAGGTTCACAAGGACCAAACTCTGTATTTCCTGGAGGAGTAAACTTCAGTATTAACTAATTCATTATATAGTGATTATGTAACTAGGCAAATAAGATCAACTGTATTCTCTAGAAGTTCCTTATATTCTCAAAAAGTTCCTAATTTCATAGAGTTTAGTTCTAAGGATTTGATTGCTTCCTTTTTGGTTTTCAGTCATTTTATGTGTATTTCCTTTATAAGCACTTTCTGTTTCTCTCCCGCTGTATTTGCAGTTAGTGGGATAGAATTGTTTGTTTCTTGTACGTGTAGACTAGGACAGGTTGGATTGTTCACTCAGGGGCCTTGGCATTTTTTATTGTGAACTCATCATTAGCAGGGCTTACACACACACACACACACACACACACTCTCTCTCTCTCTCTCTCTTCCCACCCTGACCCCCGCTGGGAAGATCTCATGGTATTTGGGATGTAGAAGTATCTCTTCAGAGTGTTTTTTTGACTTCTGCTTTGTGTCCCAGCAGCATCACTGCTTGAGGAATAATTCTACCATGGCTTTTTCGTCTGGAGTTTCTGAACTA
>SJXQ01001434.1:41277-58920 GCA_006408695.1 Aepyceros melampus | reverse complement strand
CTCTTGTTTTTAAATCCTTACATAAATAGAATAGTCTTTTGAGGGTCTTGGCTTTATAGAAAGTTCTCATTTCCAATTCTAACCTCCCAAAACTTCATTTGCTACCCCTCTGTGGGAATTAACACCAAAACCCTGGATGCTAGAGACACATACCCTCTATTTAAGCACTCACCCCTGTGCTTTTTCACTTCCATCTTTGTTTTTGGCACCTGGGGATTTGCTTTTATTTTTTGTGAGCTTAGCTGTACGTTTAAATGTAATTGTTATATTTTACTCAGTACTTCTAGGTAAATATAATAAAAGAATCTTCAGATTGTCCACCATAATGCTGGAAGGTAGTAATTAGACATTTTGTATCGACTGCTATTTGTTAATAATCTTGAGACTTCATATTTTTACCTGGGCAGTGTTCATAATAAGCCATGGTGCTTGAATTATGCAATATGTGTCATTTACTGGGTCTCAGTTTTTAAACTCTGGTAGAAGGCAATGGCACCCCACTCCAATACTCTTGCCTGGAAAATCTCATGAATGGAGGAGCCTGGTGGGCTGCAGTCCATGAAGAGTTGGACACGACTGAGCGACTTCACTTTCCCTTTTCCCTTTCATGCATTGGAGAAGGAAATGGCAACCCACTCCAGTGTTCTTGCCTGGAGAATCCCAGGGATGGGGGAGCCTGGTTGGCTGCCGTCTCTGGGGTTGCACAGAGTCGGACACAACTGAAGCAACTTAGCAGCAGCAGCAGAACTATTCTAAATAATTTTCTTCTTTACTGTTTTTTTTAAACACAAATGGGATCATATTATACACTTTTTTAAAAACAGGAGTGCATTTTTTTGTCCTTCCACCTTTCCTTCTCTAACATAAGCAAGGGCCTAACCTTCCTTCTCTGTCACTCAGGGAAGCCATGTTAACCTACTATATGGTCTTCCATATTTTTATTTATCCCATATAGACCTATATAGGGGGCTTGCCAGGTGATGGTGGTGAAGAATCCTCCTGCTGATGCAAGAGACATGGGTTCGATCCCTGGGTCAGGAAGATCCTCTGGAGAAGAAAATAGAAACCTAATCTAGCATTCTTGCTGGGAAATCCCATGCACAGAGAAGCCCGGCAGGCTACAGTCCATGGGGTCTCGAAGAGTTGTATATGACTGGGAATACACACACACAGACCTATATAGAGCTATATATGTCATCAAATAAACATATATTTATGTATACAGTAATGGTGTTGGAGAAGACTCTTGAAAGTCCCTTGGACTGCAAGAAGATCCAACCAGTCCATTCTGAAGATCAGCCCTGGGATTTCTTTGGAAGGAATGATGCTAAAGCTGAAACTCCAGTACTTTGGTCACCTCATGGGAAGAGTTGACTCATTGGAAAAGACTCTGATGCTGGGAGGGATTGGGGGCAGAAGAAGAAGGGGACGACAGAGAATGAGATGGCTGGATGGCATCACCGACTCGATGGGCGTGAGTCTGAGTGAACTCTGGGAGATGGTGATGGACAGGGAGGCCTGGCGTGCTGTGATTCATGGGGTCGCAAAGAGTCGGACACAACTGAGCTGCTGAACTGAACTGAAAATATTGAAATTTATCCATTCTACTACTGATAGGCTTTATGGTTATTATGGACATTGCTGCCATGAATGTTTTTGATCATTAATTTTTTCTTCTTCTTACTAATTTATTATACTTCTGTACTATGAAAGTGGCTTCCCAGGTGGCACTAATGGTAAAGAACCTGTCTGCCAATGCAGGAGACATAAGAGTGGGGTTCAATCCCTGGGTTTGGAAGATCCCCTGGAGAAGGGCATGGCAACCCACTCCAGTATTCTTGCCTGGAGAATCCTTATGGACAGAGGAGCCTGGTAGGCTATAGTCCATAGTGTCACAAAGAGTCAGACACGACTGAAGTGGCTTAGCACACATGCACACTATGAAGGATCACCCTTTATTTAGCCATCTTGCTTTTTTTTTTAATTTTTATTTTTTAGTTTGTTTTGCTCTACAATACTGTATTCGTTTTGCTATACATTGACATGAATCAGCCACGAGTGTACATGAACTCCCAATCCCGACCCTTAATAGGTGTTTACTTTGTTTCCAGCTCTTGACCACTCAGGTAAAGCTGCAGTAAATATTGAATGTATGTTCCCTATGTAGGAGTACTAATCCAGCCCTCCTAAAGGGATACTGCCAGAAGACGAATTGCCAGTTAATATTAGAATTAAAGGCTGTTGCTGTAGTGTTGTCAACTAAATTGTGTCCAACTCTTTTGCAACATTGGCTTCCAGAAAGTCTTTGGCAATGCCTTTTCCCTCAGCAGTGTGTGAAAATTCTCTTTTCCTCATCTCTACTAGCATTAGGTGTTACAGTTCTATGTTTTATGAATCTTGAGTATAAAATGACATCACATAAGTACTTTAATTTATATTCCCCAACTACTAAAGAATTTGAGCATCTTTTCATGTGTTCTGGCTTGCTTTTCTGTGAATTGTGTATTCATGTTTTGGGGGGCTTTTCTTTGGAGCTCTTCATCCTTTTCTTGTTTTGCTTTTTTAAATTTTTTCTTTTTTTCTCTTCATCATTTTCTTATCAATTTGTAAGATATTTTTGTATAGTATAGAAATTAAACTTTTGTTATTTGTGTTACAAATTCTTATCTATATCTATTGTCTTTTGACTTTGTTCATATACCTTTGCCATAAAAAAGGTTTTATATTTTAAGTAGTAAATCTATCCGTCTTTGGTCTTACAACCTCTAAACTTGCAGAAGGTCTTTCCAATCTCTTAGATAGTACATTTACTCTATTTGATTTTCTTGCCAGGGTTTTAATTTTTAGCATTTAAGCCTTTATATCCAGGAATTTATGTTTACATATGTATGTGGTCTATTTGTATATTCTTTCATATGGATACCTTGTTATTCCATCCTCATTTATTGAATAACCCTTGCTTTTCCTGCTGAATTGAATGACCACACTTGTATACTAATCTCTTGAATATACCAGTATTTAACTCTAGATTGTCTACATGTTACTGTTAGTTAATCTGTTTTTATGCTAATATTATGTTGACCTAATTTTTGTGACATTATAGAATCCCCTGATATCTGGTAAGGCAAGTCATACTTCACTGTTCTTTTCATAGTTGTTTAGCTATTATCAAACAATTATTTCTCTATATGGACTTTAAGTTAGTTTTATATAATTCTAAGAAAAGCCCTATTATGATTCTAATTGAAATGAAATTTATATATCACATTTGGGAAATTTTACATTTTTAATGATACTAAATATTCCTGTCTAAGAACAATTGTAACTTTCTATTTGTTCATAAATAGTTTTCTTCCTTCTAAAAGGATATTTTAAGTTTCTTTTTATGAGTCTAATGTTTCTTACGGAGAAGGCAATGGCACCCCACTCCAGTACTCTTGCCTGGAAAATCCCATGGATGGAGGAGCCTGGTAGGCTGCAGTCCATGGGGTCGCGAAGAGGTGGACACTACTGAGCGACTTCCCTTTCACTTTTCACTTTCATGCATTGGAGAAGGAAATGGCAACCCACTCCAGTGTTCTTGCCTGGAGAATCCCAGGGACAGGGGAGCCTGGTGGGCTGCCGTCTATGGGGTCACACAGAGTCGGACACGACTGAAGTGACTTAACAGCAATGTTTCTTACATTAAATATATTCCTATGTATTCATTTTCGGCCGCTATTAAAAATGAAAATTTTATCCCATTTGCATTTCTAGGTACTTATTGTTAAAAAATTCAATATATTATTGTAATATATCTGATATCCAACCTTCTTACAAATATTGTTATTAACTTAAAAAGTTTTTTAATAGTATCTCTTGGGTTTTGAAGGGGGGTAGACAGAGTATCAACAAACAGATCTGATTTATATATTTTCATTCAAGGCTACCAGAGATAGGAAGCAAAAATACAGAATGCCAAGTTAAATATAATTTCAGATAAACAATGAGTAATTTTTTAGAATAATTATGTCTGGAAATATATATTGCATGGGGCATAGTTATCCTAAAAGTGTATTCATTGTTAGAAATTCAAATTTAACTGGATGTTCAGTATTTTTCTGGCAAGCCTACGTTTTCCCCAAAGATTATACCTGTTTTATTTTCTTTACATACTGCATTTGATGACACTTCTAAGACAGTGATTCTGATCCCAGGTTGCATTAACATCAACCAGGAAGCTTTTTAAAAAGTTCTAGTGCCAGACTTCTATGATCAGAGATTGAATTGGTATATATTTTGGGAAAGCTTTCCAGATGATTTTTTATGAGCATCCAGGGTTGAGAACCACTATAGCCCTAAAACAGTGTTAAATAATAATGGTATTAGTGTGCACCCCTGTCTCCTCCTCGATTTTAATGAAATATTTTCAATGTTTTGACATTGGAGATAATTTTTGTTGTTGGTTTTTAAATAAATATCCTTAGTTTTCACGTATTCCTATTGTCCTTCAAGTTTTTATTAGGAATGGCTGCTTTTATCTTTATTGTATTTTATTTATTTGGCTGCAATGGGTCTTAGTTGCAGCACACAGGATCTTTGTTGTATCATGCAGGATCTTGTCATTGCAGCTCATAGACTCTTTAGTTGTGGCACACGGGCTTAGTTGCATTATGGCATATGGGATCTTCCTGAACCGGAGAAAAGCCCACGTCCTCTGCATTGGCAGGTGGATTCCTAAGCTCTGGACCACCAGGGAAGTCCCCAGGATATGGCTGCTTTTAGCATCTATCAATATGCTTATATTTCTCAGTTTATCGATACAAGGATACAATTTGTATCTATATTTATAAATGGATTGAGGTTGAGGATTTATTGTTCTTGAAATTAGATTTGTCTGGTTTTGGTATTTAAGGTATGCTGGCTTTGTAAAATGAATTGGTAAACCTTATCTTTAGAAAAAATTTTTTTAATTTCTTTATACTTTAAATTATGAAAGTACGATAACACATTTACAGGAGACTTGGAAAACGCAGAACAAAGTTACATATAGTTCCACTATATATTGCAGTTATTTTTAAGTAGATAAATTAAGATGTTTAGTTGGAGTTTCAATATCAAACTCTCAAAAATTAATAGAATAGAAAGAAAAGTTGAAGGATATAATAGACTTGAAAAGCACTGTGAACCTGTTTAACATAAGTAAGATTTATACAGTTTTCACACAACAGCAGGGTACAAATTCTGTTGAAGTTCCCATATACTATAAACCAGGAGAAACTGAAACATCCAGGGACATAAAACAAGGTGCAGAAATTTCATTATCTAAAGATACTAAAATCATACAGAGTCTGTTCTGTTAATCACTGTGAAATTATGTTAGAAATCAATATCAAAAGATACTTGAATATATCCCACTTATTTTCAAGTGCTATGTGACATTTACTAAGAGAAATCTTTGACTTAGCCATTGAAAACCTTGGTAAGGTTAAAAGATTGAAAAAAAAAAACCCACAGAGGATGATTGCAGAGAAGAAAGCATTTATTTATTTATTTTGTAGGATTCAAATTCTATTCAAATTCCCATAGACTATAAACTAGAAGACAATGGAACATATCTAGGGACATAAAGTGCAAAAATTTCATGGTGTGCAGGTATTGAAATCATAGAGAGTCTGTTCTCTTATCACTGTGTAATTCTGTTAGAAATCAATATCAAAAGATTTTTAAAATAACCCACGCATTTTCAAGTGCAGCGTGATATTTACCAAGAGTAATCTTCAACGTAGCCATCAAAAGCCTCAATAAAGTTAAACTGAAAAAAACAGAGGGTGATTGCAGAGAAGAAAGCATTTAAATGAGAAATAAGTATCAAAATGAGAATTAATGTTAAAGATACTTTAAACAAAATCCCATGTATTTGAAAATTAAGTGTCCACTTATAAATGATGGGTGTATCTAAAAAGCCATAACAAAATTAGAAAATAATTGTAACAGAATAAAAATTAAGAGAATTTGTCAGAATTTGTTGCATACATCTGAAGCTGCTCAATGCAACTAAATACAATATAGACTCTTGAATAAGATATAAAGGCAAATAATGGATGCTAGTATAAAATATTGTGAAATTAGGACAAAAATCTGTATTTTAGTTAATATATAACATGTTAATTTCTTGTGTATTTTTTTTACAACAGTATATTCTCAGAATTGGATTAGAAGTTTAAAATCTCATTTAAATTTTTTTTTAAAAAGTCACTAAGATAATAAGCTTTCTAAACTTTTAGCAGTAGCACTAGATATCAGAATAAATTGAACTATATCAAAGTTTTGAGTCAATATAAATTAGAAATCTAGCATTCTATTCACACTTGAACAAGTGGAACCAAAAGTTCCTCTAAGTTTTTTGGTAGGCAAAAATTCATAAGTTTTCAAAAATAGATATATATTATACAAACTATATATATATATGTGTATACAGAAGTTTTTCTACTACACTTGATAAAGGCTTGAGAAAGAACACTAGAAAAATGAGAAGGATAAATGAAAAAACAGATGAGAGCGCTCAATATGAAATAGAAAAAGTGAAACAAAGTAGATAGAAGTAAAATATCATCATGTAATCTAGTTGTTTTTAAACATGGCTGCTCATTAGACTCACATCTGAAGCTTTGGAGGAAGAAAAGCAATACCTGGACGTTTTTGTACTTTTCAAAAAATTCCAAGATAGTTTAATGTGGATGTGGATTTAAAAAAGTGATTACAGGTTTTTCTATTAAATGGTAGTTTTAGTGATACAGAATTCTAGTGTTAATATTTTCTGTTGCCTGATCATGATACAGTGGTATTAAAATGAATAATAGTTGCATAATCACAGTAGTTGGAGAAGGGCATGGCAACCCACCCAGTATTGCCTGGAGAATCCCATGGACAGAGAAACCTGGCGGGCTACAGTCCATGGGGTCGCAGAGTTGGACACGACTAAGTGACTAAACAACAACAAATCACAATAGTAAAAAATGGTTTATCAGTTTTCATAGTCAATAGCCAGACAAAAATAAAATATAATTGCAAGCCATAATGAAAACATGATTAACCTAACAATATAAAATAATTATATATAATTTGGGAAGTTAAGTAGAGTGATGTGGTAAGTAGAAATGCAGATGTTTTTTATCCACCCAGCCAGTCTGTGTGATTTGGTGGTCCATTTAATCCATTTACATTTAAGGTAACTATTGATATATATGATTCTATTATGATTTTCTTAATTTTGGGGATTTGTTTTTTGTAAATCTTTTCCTTCTTTTGTGTTTCCTGCCTAGAGAAGTCCCTTTAGCATTTGTTATAATAAAGCTGGGTTGATGGTGCTGAATTCTCTTAACTTTTGCTTATCTATAAAGCTTTTGATTCTCTGTCAAATCTGAACAAGAATATTGGTAGGTAGAGTATTCTTGGTTGTAGTTTCTTCCCTTTTATTACTTTAAATATATCGTGCCATTCCCTTCTGGCTTCTAGAGTTTTCTGTTGAGAAATCAGCTGATAACCTTATGGGAGTTCCCTTGTATATTCAGTTCAGTTCAGTCACTCAGTTGTGTTCGACTCTTTGCAACTGCATGAATGGCAGCACGCCAGGCCTCCCTGTCTATCACCAACTCCTGGAGTTCACTCAAATTCATGTCCATCGAGTCAGTGATGCCATCCAGCCATCTTATCCTCTGTCCTCCCCTTCTCCTGCCCCCAATCCCTCCCAGCATCAGGGTCTTTTCCAATGAGTCAGTTCTTCACATGAGATGGCCAAAGTATTGGAGTTTCAGCTTTAGTTTCAGTCCTTCCAAAGAACACCCGGACTGATCTCCTTTAGAATGGACTGGTTGGATCTCCTTGCAGTCCAAGGGACTCTCAAGAGTCTTCTCCAATACCACAGTTCAAAAGCATCAACTCTTTGGCGCTCAGCTTTCTTCACAGTCCAACTTTCACATCTATACATGACCACTGGAAAAACCATAGCCTTGACTAGACGGACCTTTGTTGGCAAAGTAATATCTCTGCTTTTCAATATGCTATCTAGGCATAACTTTCCATCCAAGGAGTAAGTGTCTTTTAATTTCATGGCTGCAGTCACCATCTGTACTGATTTTGGAGCCCCCAAAAATAAAGTCTGACACTGTTTCCGTGACAGGACCAGATGCCATGATCTTTATTTTCTGAATGTTGAGCTTTTATTCTGTGTATTCTTGCCACCTCTTCTTAATATCTTCTGCTTCTGTTAGGTCCATCCCATTTCTGTCGTTACTTGAGCCCATCTTTGCATGAAATGTTCCCTTGGTATCTCTAATTTTCTTGAAGAGATCTCTAGAGATCCCTTGTATATTATTTGCCATTTTTCCCTTGTTGCTTTTAATATTTCATCTTTGTCTTTCATTTTTGTCAGTTTGATTGCTATGTGTCTTGATGTGTTCCTCTTTGGGTTTATCCTGCCTGGAATTCTCAGTGCTTCCTGAACTTGGGTTGACTATTTCCTTTCCCATGTTAGGAAAGTTTTCAGCTATTACCTCCCCAAATATTTTGTCAGGTCCTTTCTCTATTCTCCTTCTAGAACCCTTACAATGCAAATGTTGGTGCTTTTAATGTTGTCTCAGAGAGCTCTTATGTTGTCTTCATTTTTAAAAAATTTTTTATTCTATATTTTGTTTTGTGGCACTGATTTCCACCATTCCGTCTTCCAGGTCACTTTTCCATTCTTCTGCTTCAGTTGTTCTGCTATCGATTCCTTCCAGTGTATTGTTCATCTCTGTTTGTTCTTTAGTTCTTCCAGATCTTTGGTAAACATTTCTTGCATCTTTCCATTTTTTTCCTGAGATCCTAGATTATCTTCACTGTTATTATTCTGAATTCTTTTTCTGAATGGTTGCCTATCTTCACTTCATTTAGTTTTTCTGGGGTTTTATCTTATCCCTTCATCTGGGACATAACTCTGCCTTTTCATTTTTATTAATTTTTTGTGATTTTTTTTTTTTTACTCTGGCGGCTGCAGGATTGTGATTCTTCCTGCTTCTTCTGTCTGCCCTCTGGTGGATGAGGCTGAGGCTTCTGTAAACTTCCTGATGGGAGAGACTGGCGGTGGGAAAAACTGGGTCTTGTTCTGGTGGGCAAAGCCACGCTCAGTAAAACTTTAATCCGATTGTCTGCTGATGGTTGGGGCTGTGCTTCTTCCTTCTTAGTTGTTTGGCCTGAGGTGACCCAGCCCTGGGGTTTACAGGGTGTATGATCGGGTTAATGGTGACCTCCAAGAGGGCTCACACCAAGGACACCTCCCAGGACTGGTGGGCTCCCATCCTCATGGTGAGCCACTGTCCACCCAGACCTCTGCAGGGGACCCTCCAACACTAGTATGTAGGTCTGGCTCAGTTTCCTATGGGGTCACCGCTCCTTTCCTCTGGGTGTTGGTGCAGGCAAGATTTGGTTTGTACCCCTTGAGACTGGAGTCTCTGACCCCCATCACCCTCCCCGTCCTGTGGAAGTGCTATAATCAAATCCTGCTGGCCTTCAGGGTCAGATTCCCTGGGGATTCTCAGTCTCTTTTTCCAATCCCCAGGCTGGGAAGCCAGACGTGGGGCTCAGAACCTTCACAACAGTGAGAGAACTTCTTTGGTATTGTTCTCCAGTTTGTGGGTCACCCACCTGGCCAGTATGGGATTTGATTTTATTGTGATTGTGCCACTCTTACCATCTCATTGAGGCTTCTCCTTTGTCTTTGGACTTGGGAAAACTTTATTTGATGGGTTCCAGAGTCCTCCTATTTGATGGTGGTGGTGGCTCAGACGGTAAAGCGTCTGCCTACAATGCGGGAGACCCGGGTTCGATCCCTGGGTCGGGAAGATTCTCTGGAGAAGGAAATGACAATCCACTCCAGTACTCTTGCCTGAAAAATCCCATGGACGGAGGAGCCTGGTAGGCTGCAGTCCATGGGGTCGCAAAGAGTCACACACGACTGAGCGACTTCACTTTCACTTTCACTTAGACAACTAGTTGTGATTTTGGTGCTCTTGCAGGAGGAAATGAGTGCATGTTCTTCTCTGCCATCTTGAACCAATCTCCCTTTTCTTTTTTTCCACTACCTAAAATAGTTAAATCTTTGGGACTCAAAGTGGAGTCCATGTACCAGTAGCATCTGCCTCATCTGGGAACTGGTTAGAAATGCAGTCTTGGGTCCACTGGACCTACTGGATTCAAATCTGCATTTTGATAGGAGCCACACATCATTTGTGTATACATTCAGTTAGAAGCAGGTACAAAAAGCAGCAGACCCATTTTTCCCCGAACCTCATCTATGGGCCTGTGTGGTCTTGGTACATTTTTCAACGGTAAAGCGTCTGCCTACAATGCGGGAGACCCGGGTTCGATCCCTGGGTCGGGAAGATTCTCTGGAGAAGGAAATGACAATCCACTCCAGTACTCTTGCCTGAAAAATCCCATGGACGGAGGAGCCTGGTAGGCTGCAGTCCATGGGGTCGCAAAGAGTCACACACGACTGAGCGACTTCACTTTCACTTTCACTTAGACAACTAGTTGTGATTTTGGTGCTCTTGCAGGAGGAAATGAGTGCATGTTCTTCTCTGCCATCTTGAACCAATCTCCCTTTTCTTTTTTTCCACTACCTAAAATAGTTAAATCTTTGGGACTCAAAGTGGAGTCCATGTACCAGTAGCATCTGCCTCATCTGGGAACTGGTTAGAAATGCAGTCTTGGGTCCACTGGACCTACTGGATTCAAATCTGCATTTTGATAGGAGCCACACATCATTTGTGTATACATTCAGTTAGAAGCAGGTACAAAAAGCAGCAGACCCATTTTTCCCCGAACCTCATCTATGGGCCTGTGTGGTCTTGGTACATTTTTCATGGTGGACAGCTACTCTCCTTTCCAAGGTCATCCATAGTAATTGATCTTAATAGGTTGATCTGTTTTGCTGGCTTCAGTTTTGCAAAGAAATCATCCATTTCCTATACATTGTTAACAATTACATGTTACTGTTTCTTATAGTTGTGTTTTGTTTTTTGGCCATGCTGCTTATGGGATGTTAGTTCCCTGACCAGAGATTGAACCTGGGACTTTGGCAGTGAAAGCGTGGTGTCCTAATCACTGGACTGCTAGGGAATTCCTCATAGTTCTTTTAATTTCTACTGAATCTGTGTTTTTCTCACCTTTGTTATTCCTCTGTTGTGAACTGCTGCTGCTTCCTTTTCCCCTTGATCTGCCTTGCAAGGGAGCTTGCAAGACCTTGTTATTTGTCTTTTGTAAGTTCCAGTTTTTACATTTAGTTTTCCTTTGAACTATTTTGAGGGAGGGGCACTTGTTCACTCTGTGCTTTTACCTATACTGATTTTCTCTTCTGATTTCCCTGGGTTTATTACTTTGCTATTTTTTATTTCTAATTTCTTAATGGTTATAGGTCCTTCATTTTTAGACAGTTTTTAGAATAATGAAGATATTTAAGGCTATAAATTTTCCTTTAAACCTTGCTTTCACTGTATCCTGTAAATTTTAATATGAAATGTTCTCTTTTTCATTAGGTTTTAGGCAATAACTCCCCTTTTAATATCCTCTTTAAGGGGTTTCTAGTAGAATGTTTTTCTTTCCACATTTAAAATAGTCTATATTTTAAAGTGTCACTCTTTCATTATTCCTTAAAAATTTAATGAGATTTTCTTTGTAGCTGTGTACCTGACCTATTTCTGTGTTTCATGTACATAGAAGCGAAATGTATATTTTCCATTTGAAGAATGTCATGCTCTCTACGTATTTGTTATCCCAAATTGTTAGTTGTATCAATCACCTCATCCATGCTGCTGCTTTTTGCTTTGTAGATGTATAATAGTTATGAAAGAGATGAATTGAAGCATTCCTCTAAGACTGCATTTTTATTATATTCTTTTTGCATTTCTATAGTATTTTTTTTTTTTTTTGCCTATTTTGGCATCTGTGTTACTTAATAAACATAAATGTATAAAGATTATATATTATATGTTTTTATCATACACAGTGTCCTTTTTTATCTTGTTTAGTGTTTGAGCCTTAATTTTCTCCTTACTTCTATTCCTGCTTTCTTTATTTTTTAAATTAATTTATTTTAATTGAAGGCTAATTACTTTACAATATTCTGAGTTTTGCCATACATCAACATGAATTAGCCATGAGTGTACAGGTGTCCCCCCATCCTGAACCCCCCTCCCACCTCCCTCCCCACCCTATCCCTCTGGGTTGTCCCAGAGCACCAGCTTTGAGTGCCCTGCTTCATGCATTGAACTTGCACTGGTCATCTATTTTACATATGGTAATATACATATTTCAATGCTATTCTCTCATATTATCCCACCCTTGCCTTCTCCCACAGAGTCCAAAACTGTTCTTTACATCTCTGTCTCTTTTGCTGTCTTGCATATAGGGTTGTCATTACTGTCTTTCTAAATTCCATATATATATGTTAATATACTATATTCATGTTTCTCTTTCTGACTTACTTCATGCCATATAATAGCTCCAGTTTCATCCACCTCATTAGAACTGACTCAAATGTGTTCTTTTTTATAGCTGAGTAATATTCCATAGTGTATATGTACCACACTTCCTGATCCATTCATCTGCTGATGGACATCTAGGCTGCTTCCATGTCCTAGCTGTTGTAAACAGTGCTGCAATCAACATTGAGGTACATGTGTCTCTTTCAATTCTGGTTTCCTTGGTGTGTATGCCCAGCAGTAATTGCTGGGTCATATGGCAGTTCTATTTCTAGTTTTTTAAGGAATCGCCACACTGTCCTCCATAGTGGCTGTACTAGTTTGCATTCCCACCAACAGTGTAAGAGGGTTCCCTTTTCTCCATACCCTCTCCAGCATTTGTTGTTTGTAGACTTTTTGATGGCACTCATTCTGACCGGCATGAGATGGTACCTCATTGTGATTTTGATTTGCATGTCTCTGATAATGAGAGATGTTGAGCATCTTTTCATGTATTTGTTAGCCATCTGTATGTCTTTTTTGGAGAAAATGTCTGTTTAGTTCTTTGGCCCATTTTTTGATTGGGTCATTTATTGTTCTACTATTGAGCTGCATGAGCTGCTTGTATATTTTTAAGGTTAATTCTTTGTCAGTTGCTTTGTTCGCTATTATTTTCTCCCATTCTGAAGGCTGTCTTTTCACCTTGCTTATAGTTTCCTTCGTTGTGCAAAAGCTTTTAAGTTTAATTAGGTCCCATTTATTTATTTTTGTTTTTATTTCCATTACTCTGAGAGGTGGGTCATAGAGGATCTTGCCATGATTTATGTAAAAGAGTGTTCTGCCTATGTTTTCCTCTTGGAGTTTTATAGTTTCTGGACTTGCATTTAGATCTTTAATCCATTTTGAGTTTATTTTTGTGTATGGTGTTAGAAAGTGATTTAGTTTCATTCTTTTACAGGTAGTTGACCAGTTTTTCCAGCACCACTTGTTAAAGAGATTGTCTTTCCTCCATTGTATGTTTTTGCCTCCTTTGTCAAAGATAAGGTGTCCATAGGTGCATGGTTTATCTCTGGGCTTGTTATTTTGTGCCATTGATCTATATGTCTGTCTTTGTGCCAGTACCACACTGTCTTGATGACTGTAGCTTTGTAGTATAGTCTGAAGTCAGGTAGGTTGATTCCTTCAGTTCCATTCTTCTTTCTCAAGATTGCTTTGGCTATTTGAGGCTTTTGTGTTTCCATAAAAATTGTGAAATTATTTTTCTAGTTCTGTGAAAAATACTGTTGGTAGCTTGATAGGGATTGCATTGAATCTATAGATTGCTTTGGGTAGTTTACTCATTTTCACTATATTGATTTTTCCAATACATGAACATGGTCTATTTCTCCATCTATTTGTGTCATCTTTGGTTTCATCAGTGTTTATAGTTTTCTATATATAGCTCTTTTGTTTCTTTAGGTAAATTTATTCCTGAGTATTTTATTCTTTTCATTACAATGGTGAATGGGATTGTTTCCTTAATTTATCTTTCTGTTTTCTGATTATTATTGTATAGGAATACACGGGATTTCTGTGTATTAATTTTATATCCTGCAACTTTACTGTATTCATTGATTAGCTCTAATAATTTTCTGGTGATATCTTTAGGGTTTTCTATGTAGAGGATCATGTCGTCTGCAAACAAGGAGTGTCTTACTTTTTCTTTTCCAATCTGGATTCCTTTTATTTCTTTTTCTTCTCATTGCTGTGGCTAGGACTTCCAAAACTATGTTGAATAGTAGTGGTCAAAGTGGGCACTCTTGTCTCATTCCTGATTTTTAGAGGAAATGCTTTCAGTTTTTCACCATTGAGGATAATGTTTGTTGTGGGGTTGTTGTATATGGCTTAATTTTCTCCTTATCTCTGCTATTCCTGCTTTTTTGTATTTCTGTGATATGTTTTTGGAATTTTATTTTCAATCTTTGTCATTTTATTTTATTTTTCCTCTAAGCGGCATATACCTGCATTTTTATTTTTAACTCTTGTATTGGGTGAATTCAGTGTAATTAACTTTGGTGAACTGTTAGACTAGATTTTACTTTACTATCTTACTTTGTGTTTATTTATTGTTTTATTCTTTTTTCTAATTTAAGTTGCCACTCATTACATTTTCCCCCTTATTGATACTTACTATGGATAAATAGACTGTTATATATTTATTCATTTATTTTTGGTTGTGCTGAGTCTTTATTGATTTGTGTGGGTTTTTCTCTAGTTGGAGTGAGGCTTCTCCTGTTGTGGAGCATGAGCTCTAGGACACTCAAGCTTTAGTAGTTGCGGCTCTTGGGCTCCTGAATGTAGTTGCATTAGTTGTGGCTCACTGACTCAGTTGCCTCACAGCATGTGGAATCTTCCTGGATCAGGGATTGAACTGGTATCCCTTGCATTGCAAAGTAGATTCTTTACCACGGGACCACTAGGAGCCTGGTAAATGGACTTTTAATAGAACTTACAGGTGTATAAGTTTTGTCTTATTTTTAAGTCTTTCACAGAGTTTGAAGTGACAAAGTAGCAGAGATAAATTCCATATGATGTCCGTTTGACTCTAATCCAAGTGATCTTTCCACAATACCATAGATTTAGAGCAAAGCCAAGAATTTGTAACTGAATAAACATGGCTTATACTTAGGTCAGCTTAGAGTCAGGGTCTGTTCCTCTCTCTTAGGGTACATCCGTGAGGTATGTGCATGTCTAATGAGTGAGAACTGAGCATCCTGAGTGGGAAGGGTGGCTCCACAGGCTTGGTATGGTGAGAACTGCAGGCCTGTTGGCTGTGTTCTCCAGGAGGATCCTTAGGAAGGCTCTGGATTTCCTCCCTTGTAGAAGTATTCCCTGAGACCCTGAGCATCTTAGGGCAGGGCAGAGCTTTGGCCTGTATGTCTAAAGGTCTAGGAAGGTGATATTCTGGTCCCTATATTGCTTTGGCTTGTCACCAAGGGGCGAGGGCCCCAAGTTATCAGAGTGGGTAGTCTGCCTTGGGCATAGGCTGGAGGCCCTAACCTCAGCAGCAGCTATTAGGTCCCTTCCTCTTCTTCAGCACTATTACCTCCTTGGGTCCTTACCCAACATTACCACCGGGGGGCGGGCTTAGACTGCTATGGTGGGATTGGAGCCTGTGGCTCCCCTCCTGGGGTCTCTGGACCTCTTGGGAGGGCAGTCATCGTAACAGGAGTCCATGAGATGTTGTCATTTTATAAAGCCTTCCCGAGACTGTTCTTGGAGCTCTGATAAGTCATCTTGGGCCAGTAAAAATGTCACATTTCTTTGCTTTTGGCAAGAATCCCAGCTCCTCAACTTGGGAACACTATTTATTTCTTGCTGCACAGAAACTCCATTTGGCCATTATGTTGGTCTCCAATTAATAAGTTAGAGGAGAACAAATTAATTTATCACTTTCAGCATGGTAGATAATATCTTTTAAAGCATAGGGAACATGAGGTACATGTTGGGTCTCAGTGGATGAAACAGCTCTTCATTCAGAAGCACCCAGGGAATCCACAGAGTGGGGCACCCTCCCTCCCTGGCCCCGAGGCCCCTATGTGAGGCTCTGAATGAGGTGACAGTGCTGGAACTTGCAGCCTTAATGTGAGCTGAGTGATGAGGGTGGTTGCCTTGTGGTAAGGGGACTCTGCCCCCAGCCTGATGTGGCTCAAAGTGGCAGATAGTCCCTCTTTGCCTGGTGCACTGCAAATCTCGCAGCAGGCACAACCTGCTTCCCTCTCCAACAGAGTCAGTGTAGCAGGGCCCTCAGGGAGTGCAGGGAAGAGCACCCAATGGGGAGTCAGAAGGGGGCTCTGCCGCATTTGGTTGCTCACATTCGTGCAATGCATTTTCTCACCTGCAGCTATCTTGGCTGGACAGGATGCATGGCAGGCCTGCAAGCTCCCCAGTCTGTGCATCCTGCCTCTGCCAGGTTTCTGGCCTGTGGCCGTCTGTACAGCCTGGGTGGCCCTGCTCCCGGGTCCTGGCAGTGCCCCCAGTTCCGCTGCTGGTGGTGGTATTGAAAGGTCACACATTAGCATTTCCACTGAGCCAAGTGCTAAGCACGTCACACATATTACCTCATGAATCTTCACAGCCACCCTAGAGGAAATATTATTCCCATCACTACTATTTCATAGACACAGAGAGATGAAGCCAGTCAGCTCAGGTCCCACAGTGAATTGGTAGTGGGTGGAAAGGGCTGTGAGCACCTGCTGGGCCTGGGGGGTGGAGGCAGGTCTGTGTGTGCTCACTGGGCTGCACTTAGTGCTACCTGTTCTGGAGGTTCAGTTAACCAAAACCTGCACAAGGACCTGGCAAGTCCATTTTAACCTGGAGTTTCAACCTCTTGACAAACTTCACTTTAAACAATTGAAATGTTAACACTTGTCGAAATGGCCAGATTTCCCTTCCTTTTCTTTCCTGGTGGCCCAGGACATCCACCCCTGGGGTGGATGTGCTGTCCTTCCTGGCTGCCCAGTTGGACCCTTAGCAGGCTTGAGGCTTTCCCCCAGTGAGGGGGAATCAATGCGAGGGATTTGTCAGGGGATCCTGAGCCAAAGTATAAAGACCCCAAATAACCCTAATATAAATGGGGATTCTGAAGCTGTGTGATGCACTTCCACATCATGACTCATGCTCAGCCAAGGTTTCCACGAACAATATGTTCACAGTCTGATTTAATTATAGCCTCGCCTCCTGGCTGCCTCGCTGAGTCTCTGGAGTGCACCCCAGCTCCCCCTGCCCCGCCCCTCCCAACCTGCTGGCCCAAGAGCTGAAATGGTTTCCACAGGGGCTGTGTGTCTCATCCCACACGGCGACAGCTCTTGGGGGGACGTGGGCGAGGAGGGCGCCGCCTCCAACAAGCCCACAAAGCTTTGTGCAGGGTTTGCATCTCGGGCTTCCCTTTCATGCAGAGGCTGGAGTTGAGATTCACAAGCGTTGGAGCAGAGGTGTCTGGGGTGATCGATGGAAGGAGAGAAACAGGATTTAGACAAAGCTCCCTCGCGCCAGGGAGGTGGGAAACCCGAGGCTGCCTACTTGTGTGGTGCCTCCTCCTCCCCCCACGTGACTCTGGAGCTTCTCCTTGGAAGCGGATCAGCTCAGCTCACACAAGGGGATGAGCCCCCCCCCCCCCCCCCCC
>SJXQ01001434.1:0-33624 GCA_006408695.1 Aepyceros melampus | reverse complement strand
GGCCCACTTGACTTCACATTCCAAGATATCTGGCTCTACATTAGTGATCACATCATCATGATTATCTGGGTCGTGAAGATCTTTTTTGTACAGTTCTTCCGTGTATTCTTGCCACCTCTTCTTAATATTTTCTGCTTCTGTTAGGTCCAGACTGATATGTAGTCTCATAACCACAATGCTATGAGACTAGATATCAGTTACAAGAAGACAACTGTAGGAAAACACATGGAGATTAAACAACACATTTCTAAATACCCAAAGATTACTGAAGAAATCAAAAGGGAAATCAAAATCTAGAAACTAATGACAATGAAAACACGACAACTCAAAATCTATGGGACGCAGCAAGATCAGTTCTAACAGGGAAGTTTGTAGCAATACAATCCTACTTCTAGAAATAAGAAAAACATCGAATAGACAACCTAACTTTACACCTGAAACAACTGGAAAAAGAAGAACAGAGAAACCCCAAAATTAGTAGAAGGAAAGAAATCATAAAGATCTGAGAGGAAATAAATGAAAAAGAAATGAATGAAATAATAGTAAAGACTAATAAAACTAAAACTGGTCCTTTGAGAAGATAAACAAAATTGACAAGTCTTTAGCCAGGCTGATCAAGAAAAAAAGAATAAACAAATCAACAAAATTAGAAATGAAAAAGGAGAGGTTACAGCAGACAATGAAGAAATACAAAGGACTATTATGGACAACTATATGACAATCAAATGGATAACCTGGAAGAAATGGACAGATTCTTATAAAAGGTCAATCTTCCAAGACTGAACCTGGAAGAAATAGAAGTTATGAACAACCCAGTTACAAGCACTGAAATTGAAGCTGTGATAAAAAAAAATCTCCCAAAAAACAAAAGCCCAGGACCAGATGGCTTCACAGGAGAATTCTATCAAACATTTAGAGAAGAGCTAATGCCTGTCCTTCTAAACTCTTTCAAAAATTGTAGAGGAAGGAACACTTCCAAACTCATTCTACAAGGCCACCAGCACCCTGATACCAAAACCAGACAAACACAAAAAAAGAAAACTACAGGCCAATATCACTGATGAACACAGATGCAAAAATCCTCAGCAAAATGTTAGCAAACAGAATTCAGCAACACATCAAAAAGCTCATACACCATGATCAAGTTGGGTTTACTCCAGGGATGCAAGGATTCTTTAATATATGCAAATCAATCAATCTGATACACTATATTAACAAATTGAAAGATAAAATCCATATATATCTCAATAGATGCAGAAAAAGTCTTTGACAAAATTCAGCACCCATTTATGATTAAAACTCTTCAAAAAATGGGCATAGAAGGAACCTACCTCAACATAGTAAAGGCCATATATGATAAGCCTACAGAAACATTATTCTCAATGGTGAAAAACTGAAAGCCTTCTCCCTAAGATCAGGAACAAGACAAGGGTGTCCACTTTCACCACTGTTATTCAACATAGTTCTGAAAGTCCTAGCTACAGCAATCAGAGAAGAAAAAAAATAAAAGAAATCCAGATCAGAAAAGAAGAAGTAAAGCTCTCACTGTTTGCAGATGACATGATTCTGTACATAGAAAACCCTAAAGATACTTTCAGAAAATTACTGGAGCTAATCAGTGAATTTAGCAAAGTAGCAGGATACAAAATCAGTACACAGAAATCACTTGCATTTCTATATACTAACAATGAAAAATTAGAAAGAGAAATTAAGGAATCAATCACATTCACCAATGCAAAAAATAGAATTAAATATCTAGGAATAAGCTTACCTAACGAGACAAATGGAGAAGGCAATGGCAACCCACTCCAGTACTCTTGCCTGGAAAATCCCACGGGCAGAGGAGCCTGGTGGGCTGCAGTCCGTGGGGTTGCGAAGAGTTGGACACAACTGAACTGAGCGACTTCAATTTCACTTTCACGCATTGGAGAAGAAAGTGGCAACCCACTCCAGTGTTCTTGCCTGGAAAATCCCAGGGACAGGGGAGCCTGGTGGGCTGCCATCTATGGGGTCACACAGAGTCAGACATGACTGAAGCAACTTAGCAAGGAGACAAATCAAGATTGCCAGGAGAAATGTCAATAACCTCAGATATGCAGATGACACCACCCTTATGGCAGAAAATGAAGAAGAACTAAAGAGCCTTTTGAGGAAAGTGAAAGAGGAGAGTGAAAAAGTTGGCTTAAAGCTCAACACTCCTTGGAAGAAAAGTTATGACCAACCTAGTTAGCATATTCAAAAGCAGAGATATTACTTTGCCAACAAGGTCCATCTAGTCAAGGTTATGGTTTTTCCAGTAGTCATGTATGGATGTGAGAGTTGGACTGTAAAGAAGGCTGAGTGCCGAAGAATTGATGCTTTTGAACTGTGGGGTTGGAGAAGACTCTTGAGAGTCCCTTGGACTGTAAGGAGATCCAATCAGTCCATTCTGAAGGAGATCGGCCCTGGGATTTCCTTGGAAGGAATGATGCTAAAGCTGAAACTCCAGTACTTTGGCCACCTCATGCAAAGAGTTGACTCATTGGAAAAGACTCTGATGCTGGGAGGGATTGGGGGCAGGAGGAGAAGGGGACGACAGAGGATGAGATGGCTGGATGGCATCACCGACTCCATGGGCGTGGGTCTGAGTGAACTCCAAGAGTTAGTGATGGACAGGGAGGCCTGGCGTGCTGCAATTCATGGGGTCGCAAAGAGTTGGACATGACTGAGCGGCTGAACTGAACTGAACTGAAAGCTCAACATTCAGAAAACTAAGATCATGGCATCCAGTCCCATCACTTCATGGCAAATCGATGGGGAAACAGTGGAAACAATGGCTGACTTTATTTTTCTGGGCTCCAAACTCACTGCAGATGGTGATTGCAGTCATGAAATTAAAAGACGCTTACTCCTTGGAAGAAAAGTTATGACCAACCTAGATAGTATATTCAAAAGCAGAGACATGACTTTGGTGACTAAGGTCCGTCTAGTCAAGGCTATGGTTTTTCCAGTAGTCATGTATGGATGTGAGAGTTGGACTGTAAAGAAGGCTGAGTGCCAAAGAATTGATGCTTTTGAACTGTGGTGTTGGAGAAGACTCTTGAGAGTCCCTTGGACTGCAAGGAGATCCAACCAGTCCATTCTAAAGGAGATCAATCCTGAATGTTCTTTGGAAGGAATGTTGCTAAAGCTGAAACTCCAGTACTTTGGCCACCTCATGCAAAGAGTTGACTCATTGGAAAAGACTCTGATGCTGGGAGGGATTGGGGGCAGGAGGAGAAGGGGACAACAGAGGATGAGATGGCTGATGGCACCACTGACTCGATGGACGTGAGTTTGAGTGAACTCCAGGATTTGGTGATGGACAAGGAGGCCTGGTGTGCTGCGATTCATGGGGTCACAAAGAGTTGGACATGACTGCACGACTGAACTGAACTGAATGAAAGAAATCAAAGATGACATAAACAGATGGAGAGATATTCCATGTTCCTGGGTAGGAAGAATCAGTATTGTGAAAATGACTATATTACCAAATGCAATCTGCAGATTCAGTGAGATCCCCATCAAACTACCAATAGCATTTTTCACAGAACTAGAACAAAAAATTTCACAATTCATATGGAAACACAAAAGGCCCTGAATAGCCAATGCAGTCCTGGGAAAGAAGAATGGAGTTGAAGGAATCAACCGTCTTGACTACAAAGCTACAGTCATCAAGACAGTATTGTATTGGCACCAAAACAGAAATATAGACAAATGGAACAAGACAGAAAGCCCAGAAATAAGCCCATGCACCTATGGGTACCTTATTCCTGACAAAGGAGGCAAGAATATCCAATGGGGCAGACAGCCTCTTCAATAAATGGTGCTGGGAAAACTGGATAGCTACATGTAAAAGAATGAAATTAGAACACTTCCTAACACCAACAGTTCAGTTCAGCTGGTCAGTTGTGCCAACTCTTTGCAACCGCAGGGACTGAAGCATGCCAGGCTTCCCTTGTCCATCACCAACTCCTGGAACTTACTCAAACTCATGTCCATTGAGTCAGTGATGCCATCCAACCATCCTCTGTCATCCCCTTCTCCTCCACCTTCAGTCATTCCCAGCATCAGGGTCTTTTCCAATGAGGCAGTTCTTTGCATCACGTGGCCAAAGTATTGGACTTTCAGCTTCAGCATTAGTCCTTCCAATGAATATTCAGGACTGATTTCCTGTAGGATGCACTGGTTTGATCTTGCAGTCCAAATGACTCTTCTCCAACTGAGTCCAACTGAGTCTCTTCTCCAAATGAGTCCAAGAGTCTTCTCCAACACCACAGTTCAAAAGCTCAATTCTTCAACGCTCAGCTTTCTTCACAGTCCAACTCTCACAACTATAGATGAGTACTGGAAAAACCATAGCTTTGACTAGATGGACCTTTGTTGGCAAAGTAATGTCTCTGCTTTTTAATATACTGTCTGCTGCTGCTGCTAAGTCACTTCAGTCGTGTCCAACTCTGTGCGACCCCATAGACGGCAGCCCACCAGCCTCCCCCGTCCCTGGGATTCTCCAGGCAAGAACACTGGAGTGGATTGCCATTTCCTTCTCCAATGCATGAAAGTGAAAAGTGAAAGTGAAGTCGCTCAGTTGTGCCCAACTATTAGCGACCCCATGGACTGCAGCCTACCAGGCTCCTCTATCCATGGGATTTTCCAGGCAAGAGTACTGGAGTGGGGTGCCATTGTCTAGTTTGGTCATAACTTTTCTTCCAAGGAGCAAGCATCTTTAATTTCATGGCTGTAGTCACCATCTGCAGTGATTTTGGAGGCCCCAAAATAAAGTCTTTCACTGTTTCCACTGTTTCCCCATCTATTTGCCATGAAGTGATGGGAACAGATGCCATGATCTTAGTTTCCTGAATGTTGAGTTTTAAGTCAACTTTTTCACTCTCCTCTCAAAAGGCTCTTTAGGTCTTCTTCTCTTAATGCCACAAGGATGGTGTCATCTGCATATCTGAGGTTATTAATTCCAGCTTGTGCTTCATCCATTTCTCGTGATGTACTCTGCATAGAAGTTAAATAAGCAGGGTGACAATATACAGCCTCGATGTACTCCTTTCCTGATTTGGAACCAGTCTGTTGTTCCATGTCTAGTTCTAACTGTTGCTTCTTGACCTGCATACAGATTTCTCAGGAGGCAGGTCAGGTGGTCTGGTATTCCCATCTCTTTAGGAATTTTCCACAGTTTGTTGTGATCCACACAGACGAAGGCTTTGGCATAGTCAATAGAGCAAAAATAGATGTTTTTCTGGAATACTCTTACTTTTTCAATGATCCAATGGATGTTGGCAATTTGATCTCTGATTCCTGTCCTTTTCTAAATCCAGCTTGAACATCTGGAAGTTCATGGTTCGTGTACTGTTGAAGCCTGGCTTGGAGAATTTTGAGCATTACTTTGCTAGTGTGTGAGATGAGTGTACTCATGCAGTAGTTTGAGCATTCTTTGGCATTGCCTTTCTTTGGGATTGGAATAAAAACTGACCTTTTCCAGTCCTGTTGCCACTGCTGAGTTTTCTAAATTTGCTGCCATATTGAGTGCATCACTTTCACAGCATCATCTTTTAGGATTTGAAATAGCTCAACTGGAATTTCATCACCTCCTCTAGCTTTGTTCATAATGATGCTTCCTCAGGCCCACTTGACTTCACATCCTAGGATGTCTGGTTCTAGGTGAGTGATTACACCATCATGGTTATCTGGGTCATGAAGTTCTTTATTGTATAGTTCTTCTGTCTGTTCTTGCCACCTCTTCTTAATATCTTCTGCTTCTGTTAGTTCCATACCATTTCTGTCCTTTATTGTACCCATCTTTGCATGAAATGTTCCCTTGGTATCTGTAATTTTCTTGAAGAGATCTCTAGTTCTTTCCATTCTGTTGTCTCCAGGGTGACCAGCCCCAGACCCTGTACCTGGGTTCATATATCCACAGTCTCCACAGTGACATCTTTTCCAGACCCTGAACTTGGGGTTGCATGTCCATGGTCTCCAGGCTGACACACCATCTTGGACCATGCACTGGGGTCACACATCCAGTCTCCAGGGTAACACCCCTCCCAGATCCTGTAGCTGGATTCTCACATTCAGAGTTTCCAGTGTGAACCCATCCTCCAGACCCTGTACAAGGTTTCACATATCTAAAGTCTCCAGGGTGACACTTCTTCCCATACCATGCACCTGGGGTCACACACCCAGACTCCAGGGTGAACCCCTCCCCATACCCTATATCTGGCATCAATGTCCTCATACAGCAGGGTGACAGAACCCTCAACATCATGTACCTGGTATCAAAACTCCACAGTCTCCAGTGTTTCTGCACCTCACCAGACCTTGTACTGGGGTCACATGTCCACAGTCTCTAGGGTGGTAGCACCTCACCAGACCTTTGACCAGTGTTCACACATCCAGTCTCTAGGATGATGCCCACTTCCAGACCCTCTACCTGGGGTACACATTCACAGTCTCCAGGGTAACAGCCCCCCAGACACTGTACCTGAGTTAACAGACCCACCTTTCCAGGGTGACTACACCACTCCATACCATGCACCTGGGGTCACACATCCACAGTCCCAGGGTGACCCCACTTCCCAGACTGTGCAACTAGGTTCACATGTCCACAGTTTCCAGGTGAATCCCCCTCCCCAAAGCCTGTACCTGGGGTCACACATCCACAGTCTCCAGAGTGACCCTAGCCTCCAGACCCTCTCCCTGGGGTCACATGTCCATGGTCTACAGGGAGATACCCCTCCCAGAACCTGCACCTGGGGTCACATGGCCACAGTCTCCAGGGTGAACCCCTACCAGACCCTGTACTCGGGGACACATGTTCAGGGTCTCCAGGGTTACCTGCCTCCCAGACCCTGCACCGTGGGTCACATGTCCACAGTCTCCAATGTGACCCCACTCCTGCACCTGCGGTCACATGTCCAGATTCCAGGGTGACACCCTCCCAGACCCTGCACCTGGGGTCACACGTATGCCATCTCCAGGGTGACCCCACCTCACCAGAACTTGGACTTTGGGCCACATGTTCACAATCTCTAGGGTGACCCCACCTCATCAGATCTTTTACCTGGGGGCACACCTCCACAGTCTTTGCACCCCCCACTCAGACTCTGCACTTGGGGTACAAATCCACAGTTTCCAGGGTGACACCCTCCCCAGACCTTCTACCCACCTCACCATACCTCATCCCTGGAGTCACATATCCAGAATATCGAGGGTGACTTCACCTCACCAGACCTTTTCGTAGGGTGGCCTGTCCACAGTCTCCAGGGTGACTCCACCACGTCAGACTGCACACCTGTGGTCACACGTCCACAGTTTCCAGGATGACACCTGTACCTAGGGTCATGTATTACAGTCCCCTGGGTTAACACTCCCGGACATTGTACCTGAGGTCACTTGTCCATAGTCTCCAGGGCGATCATCCCCATACCTGTACCTGGGGTCACATAACTATAGCTCCAGGGTGACCCTGTTCCCAGACACTGAATCTGGGGTCACACATCAACAGTCTCCGGTGTGACACCCACTCCCAGACCATGCATCTGGGATCACACTTCCATAGTCTCCAGGGTAACACCCCTCCCATACCCTGCACCTGAGTTCACTCGCCCAACATCTCCCCAGTGATGTTGACTCTGGGGTCACAGATCGGCAGTCTGTGTGACCCCACCCTCCAGATGCTGTACATGGGGTTACACGTCCACAGTATCCAGGATCACACCCCTCCACATACTCTGTACCTGGGGTCACGCATCCACAGCCTCCAGGGTGACCTCATCCCCAAGAACCTGTTCCTGGGGTCAAAGGTCTATAGTCTCCAGGGTCACCCCTTCCCAAACCCTGCACATGGCCTCATGTGTCCACAGTCTCCAGGGTGATACTCCTCCCCAGACTGTCTGTAAGGTCACATGGCCACAGTCTCCAGTCTGAAACTCCTCCCATATCCTGCACCTTGGGCACATGTCCACACTCCAAGGTGACCCCACCTCCCAGACCCTACACCTGGGGTTGAACATCCACTGTCTCCAGGGTGATCCCTTCCCAGATCCTGCACCTTGGGTCACATGTCCACAGTCTCCTGGGTGATACCCCTCCAAGATACTGAACCTTGGGTAACAAGCCCACAGTCTCTAGGGTGATCCCACCCTACAGACCCTGTACCCTGGTCACACATCTACAGTCTCAAGGTGACCCCCTTTCCCAGGCATGCACTTGGGTTCACATGGCCACAGTCTACAGGGTAACCCCACCCTCCAGACCCTGAACCTGGGGGTCACACATCTACAGCCTCCAGGGTGACCCCACCCTCAAGAACCTCTACCTGGGGTCACACAACCAGTCTCCAGTGTAAACCCACCTCCCATATCCTGCAACGGGGTACATGTCCAGCCTCCAGGGTGATCCACCCCCAGAATCTGTACCTTGGTTCACAAGCCCACCATCTCCCTGATGATATCACCACCCTGACCCTGTACCTGGGGTCACATGTCCACAGATTCCAGGGTAACACCTCTCCCAGACACTGCACCTGGGTTCACATGTCCACAATCTCCAGGGTGACTCCATCTTACCATACCTCATACCTGGAGTCACATGTTCACAGTCTCCAGGGTGATCACCCCCATACCCTGTACCTGGGGTCACATGTTCACAGTCTCCAGGGTGACCCTGTTCCCAGATCCCTTATACCTGGGTTCACAGTTCCACAATTTCCAGGGTGACTCTCCTCCCCATACACTGCACTTAAGTTCACATGTCCACAGTCTCCAGGGTGACCCCACTCCCAGACCCTGCACCTGGGGCATATGTCCACAGTCTCCAGGATGACCTCACCTCACCAGATCTTTTCCTGGGGTGGCACATCCACAGTTTCCAGGGTGACTCCCCATCCCAGATCCTGCCTCTGGGGTACACATTCACAATCTCCAGGGTGACAAGCCCCAGACACTGTATCTGAGTTCACAGGTCCACAATCTCTAGGGTGACTCTACCACATCAGACTGCACAGCTGTGATCACATGTCCACAGTTTCCAGGGTGGCACCCTCCCAGATCCTGTACCTAGGGTCACATATTTACAGTCCCCTGGGTTAACACTCCCAGACCCTGTACCTGAGGTCATTTGTCCACGTTGTCCAGGGTGAACCCTTCCCAGACCCTATATCTCAGCTCACATGTCCACAGTCTCCAGGGTGACCTCCTCCCAACCCTGCACTTGGAGTCACATGTCCAGTCTCTAGGGTGATCACCTCTATACCCTGTACCTGGGGTCACAAAACTATAGTCTCCAGGGTGACCCTGTTCCCAGACACTGAATCTGGGGTCACGCATCCACAGTCTCAGTGTGACGCCCACTCCCAGACCATGCACCAGGGGTCACACATCCACAGTCTCCGTGTGATGCCCACTCCCAGACCATGCACCAGGGGTCATACGTCCACAGTCTCCAGGGTGACAGCCTCTGAGACCCTGAACCTGGGGTCACATGTCCACAGTCTACATGGTGATGAACCCTCCCAGACCACATACATGGGTTCACAGGTTCACAGTCTCCAGGATAACACCCTCCCAGATTCTGTACCTATGGACACCTACCTACAATCCCCTTGGTGTCCTCTCACAGACACTATACCTAGGTTCACATGTCCACAGTCTCCAGGGTGACACCCTCCAGACCCTGTACCTAGGGACACCTATCTATAGTCCCCTTGATGTCCCCTCCCAGACACTATATCTGGGTTCAAATATCCACAGTCTCCAGGTTGACCCCACCCTCAAGAACCTCTACCTGGAGTCATATGACCACAGTCTCCAGTGTAAACCCACCTCCCATATCCTGCGCCTGGGGTACATGTCCAGTCTCCAGGGTGACCTCACAGTCCAGACCCTGTACATAGGGTCACATGACCACAGCCTCAAGAGTGATACTCTCTCAGAGTTTTTACCTGGGGTCACATGTTCACAGTCTCCAGGATGATCTCCTCTTGACTCTGCACCTGGGGTCACACATCCATAGTCTCCAGGTGACACCCCCCAATACCCTGTGCCAAGTATCGCACATCCACAGACTTCACAGTGACCCCACCTCCTGGACCCTGCACCTGAGGTCAAATGCCCACAGTCTCCAGTGTAAACTCACATCCCATGCTGTTCCTGGGGTAAATGTCCACATTATCATGGATGACTCCACCTCCCAGACCTTGTTCCTTGGGTCTCACTTACACAGTCTCCAGAGTGTCCCCACCTCTCAGACCCTCCACCTGGGATCAAACATCACCAGTATCCAGGGTGACCCCCTCCCAGAACCTCCACCTGGGGTCACATGTCCATAGTTTCCAGGGTGACTGCCTCCCAAACCTGTAGCTGTGGTCACAGGTCCACAGTTTTCAGGGTGACACCCCTCTCCAGACAATGTATTGGAGTCACACATTCACAGTCTGCTAGGCAAACCCAGCCCCCAAACCCTGCACGTGGGATCCCACATTCAGTGGGGAGTGTTCTGGGAGTGTTGACTACCAGCCTACAACAACCAGCTGGCTGTTGTTGGCAGCAGCCTAATTGGGTGAAAAATGGACTAGGTGATGGCTTCCCAATAAGAAGTGGCAAGTAGCATGTTCCTTTCAGAAAACTCAAATAATGAACCAAAGTTGTTGTCATAATGTACAGACAAATGACCCAGTGTGTTTCTTCATGGCTGGTTGGAGGCTGCAACTATCCACCTTTCCCAGGAGGATTATACAGATTTTGCCATATTACTTTGATTCCAGCCTCAACATAACATGTTTCCCTATACATTTAGAGCTGGGTAAAGACACTCCTCGGAGAAGGCAATGGCAACCTACTCCAGCACTCTTGCCTGGAAAATCCCATGGACGCAGGCACCTGGTGGGCTGCAGTCCATTGGGTCGCTAAGAGTAAGACACAACTGAGCGACTTCACTTTCACTTTTCATTTTCATGCATTGGAGAAGGAAATGGCAACCCACTCCAGTGTTCTTGCCTTGAGAATCCCAGGGACGGGGGAGCCTGGTGGGCTCCCATCTATGGGGTCACACACAGTTGGACACGACTGAAGCAACTTAGCAGCAATAGCAGCAGCAAAGACACTCCTAGTGTACAAACACTGTACAGTTTGAGGAGTATAGACAGCAGTGGAGAGTGCTCTGTGAATGTGGATGGCCAGGCCTGTTTTTACCCTGAGTAGGTGAAACGTACTGTCAGGTGACCTCAGAGCAAGAAGTGGCAAGCTGCCTGTCTCATGAGAAGTGAAGTTGCTCATTCATGTGCGACTCTTTGCGATCCCATGGACTATAGCCTATGGAGATCTGTCCATGGAATTTCCCAGGCAAGAGTATTAAAGTGGGTTGCCAATTCTTTTTCCAGGGGATCTTCATGAGCCGGGTATTGAACCTGGGTCTCCCACATTGCAGGCAGACACCTAGCTACTGGGGAAGCCCATCAGATTCATTGAAAACTCAACCATTTACCCGAAGTTGTTCTGGGATTGAAGAGTAGAATGAGCCTGTTGTGTTTTTCTGCAGGTGGAATGCTGCAGCTACACAGGTTTCACAAGGGGAAACGACTGCTTTGGAACATCCAATCCCAATTCCAGGTTCACAAAAAGTTGTCTCCCTGCAGTTTTAAAGCTGTGCAAATGCATTCCTAGGACACAATGTGCTCTCCATGAATGTTGACTCCTGTATGTGTTCTTACCCTATTCAGCGAAAACAGTACTGTCAGAGGACTTCCCATCAAGAAGTGGCAAGCAGTGTTTCTCTCGGGTGACAGAAGTATTTGATGAGACTTGCAGTCCTAAAGAAGGAAAATGTGCTTTTCTGTCAGGCTGGAGGTTGCAAGTATTCCAGGTTTGTTAGGTGAAAATCCTGCTTTCTCTTCAGGCTCCGAGTTCTACATTCAAAGAAACATTTCCACACAGGTTCAGAGCTGTCCCAAGATTCCAAGAACACACTGTACAATTTCTTAGAAAAGACTTCGGGGAAGAATCTCCTGTGAGTAGTTCTGCCATAATTGTTACCCTGAGTGGGTGGAATTACACTGTCAGGTGACTTTGTAGCAATAAAAAGCAAGTGCCTATGCTTTCAGAAAAGGCAGATACTAAAGCTGTGGTCATAAGACACAGGCAAATGAACCCATGTGCATTTCTTTCAGGCTTAAGACTGCAACCACCCTCCAGTTACAGGAAGAAGTGCTGCTTCTGCCATTTGGCTCCAAATCCCATGTGAACAGAAATAAATCCCCCTGTCATTAGAAAGCTGTGTAAGTGAACCCAGGCCAGACTGCACCGTATCACAAGTAAAGAGGTCAGTGGGGAGTGTTCTGAGAGTTCAATAGTGAGTGATCTGTAAGTGTTGACTGCCATACCTGTAGTCAGCAGCCTAATTTGGTGAAACTGGACTGGGTGATGACTTCCCAGTAAGAAAGGGCAAGCTGCAATTTCCTTTAGAAGACTCATAATGGCCCAAAGCTGTTGTCATAATGCCCAGACAAATGAGTCACTGCATTTCTTCCTAGCTGGTTGGTGGCTGCAACTATCCAGGTTTAAGGGGAAGAATATACTGACTTTGCAATATTACCTTATTTGCAGCTTCAGGTAACATATTTCCCTGCACATTTAGAGCTGTGTAAAGACACTCCTACTGTACAAACTCTGTACCATTTGTGGAGCAAAGATAGCAGTGGAGAGGGCTCTGTGAATGTGGATGGTCAGGCCTGTTTTCAGCCTGATGAGGTGAGAAGTAATATCAGGTGCCCTCACAGCCAGAGTGGCAAGCTGCCTGATTCATGAGAAGTGAAGTTGCTCAGTTGTATATGACTCTTCGCACTCCCATGCAATGTAGCTTACCAGGCTCCTTTTTCGATGGAATTTTCCAGGCAAGAAGTAGTGGTATGGCTTGCCATTTCCTTTTCCAGGAGATATTCCTGACCCAGGGATCACACCTGGGTCTTCAATGTCGCAAGCAGATGTTTTACCCTCTGGGTCACCAGAATCCGGCTGGATTCATTCACTGACTTAACAAAAGCTGTTCTGGAATGGAAGAGAAGAATGAGCCTATTGTATTTCTCTGGCAGGTGGTATGCTGTAACTACACAGGCTTCACAAGGGGAAATGAATGCTTTGGGACGTCAGTTCCCAATTCCATGTGCACAAAACGACATCTACCTATAGTTTCAAAGCTGTGTAAACCCATTCCTAGGACGCAATGGGCTATCCATGAATATTGACTTTTGAATCTGTTTTTACACTGATCAGCTAAAACTGTACTGTCAGTGGACTTCCCATCAAGAAGTGGTAAGCAGAATGTTTCTCTCAGAAAACACAAGTCCTTGATGAGACTTGCGGTCCTAAAGAAGGGAAAATATGCCTCCATGTGTTTTCCGTCAGTCTGGAGATTGCAATTATTCCAGGTTCCTTAGGCACAAATGTTGCTTTAATTTCAGGCCCCGAGTTCTAGGTTCAGAGAAAATTTCCCCACAGCTTCAGAGCTGCGCAAAACACTCCTAGAACACTGTATCATTCCCTTAGACAAGAGACTAGGGAAGAATGTCCTGTGAGTGCTTCTGGTGTACCAGTTGTTACCCTGAGTGGGAAGAATTACACTGTCAGGTGACTTTGTAGCATTAATAAGCTAGAGTCTGTGCTTTCAGAAAAAGCAGACACTTTAGCAAAGCTGCCTTCGTAAGGAAGTGGAAAATGAACCTGTGTGCATTTCTTTCAGGCTTAAGACTGCAATCACCCTGTGGTCAAAAAAGAAATACTGCTTCTGCCTTTAGGCTAAAAATCCCACGTGAACCAAACAAATGTCCCTGTCATTAGAAAGCTGTGTAAGAGACCCAAGGACAGACTGCACCAATCCATGAGTAAAGAGTTCTGTGGGGAGTGTTCTCGGAGTGTTGACTGCCATACCTGTAGTCAGCAGCCTAATTCGGTGAAACTAGACTGGGTGATGACTTCCCAGTAAGAAGTGGCAAGCTACATGTTCCTTTTGGAACACTCAAAGAATGGCCGAAAGCTGTTGTCATAATGCCCAGGCAAATGAGCCAGTGCATTTCTTCCTGGCTGGTTGGAGGCTGCAACTATCCAGCTTTCAGCAGAGGAATATTCTGATTATGCCATATTACCCAGGTTTGCAGCTTCAAGATAACATTTCCCTGCACAACTAGAGCCGTATAAAGACACTCCTAGTGTACAAACTCTGTACCATTTGGGGAACAAAGATAGCAGTGGAGAGTACTCTGTGAATGTGGATGGCCAGGCCTGTTTTCACCCTGAAGAGGTGAAAAGAACTGCCAGGTGACCTTGCAGCCAGAAGCGGCAAGCTGCCTGCTTTTTGAGAAGTAAAGTTGTTCAGTCATTGAGACTCTTTGCAACCCCATGGACTGTAGCTTAGAAGGCTCCTCCATCCATGGAATTTTCCAAGCAAAACTACTGGAGTGGCTTGCCATTTAATTCTCAAGGGATCTTCCTGATCCAAGGATCAAACCCAGTCACCCATGTTGCAGGCAGATGCTTTACCCTCTGAGCCACCAGGGAAGCCTGCTGGATTCATTGAAAATTCAACTACTTAGCTAAAGCTGTTCTGGAATGGAAGAGCAAAATGAGCCTGCTGTGTTTTTCTGGCAGGTGGGATGCAGGTTACCCAAGGGGAAATGACTGTTTTGGGACGTCAGACTCCATTTCCAGGTGCACAACAGGATGTCTCCCTGAAGATTCAAAGCTGTGTAAATGCATTCCTTGGACACAACATGCTTTCTGTGAATGTTGACTTTTGCATCTGTTTTTCCATGGATTAGCTAAAACTGTACTGCCAAGGGACTTCCCATCAAAAAGTGGCAAGTAGATGTGTGGTCCTAAAGAGGAGAAAAATGACCCCATGAACTTTTCCATCAGGCTGGACATTGTAAGTATTCCAAGTTCATTAGTAACAAATGCTGCTTTCATTTCAGGCCACCATTTCTAGGTTCAGAGAAACAATTCCCCACAGATTCAGAGCCGTGCAAAGACACTCCTAGAACCCACTGTATCATTCCCTTAGAAAAGAGTTCAGGGAAGAGTATTCTGTGAGTACTTCTGCCATACCTGTTGTTACCCTGAGTGGGCTGAATTACAGTGTCAAGTGACTACATAGCATTAATAAGCAAGGGAGTGTTCTTTTCGAAAACACAGATACTTAAGCAAAATTGCCATCATAAGGAAGAAGCAAATGAACCCAAGTGCATCTCTTTCAGGCTTAGGACTGAAATCACGCTGCAGTCACACGAAGAAGTGCTGCTTCTGCCATTAGTCTCTGAATCCTATGTGAGCATAAAAAAAAAAAAAAAAAAAAACCCGTTGTGAGAAAGCTGTGTAAGAGACCCTAAGGACAGATTGCATCATTCCATGGGTAAAGAGTTCAGTGAGGAGTGTTTTGGGACTGTTGACTGCCATACCTGTTGTCAGCAACCTAATCTGGTGAAACTAGCCCGGTTGATGACTTCCCAGTAAGAAGTGGAAAGCTGCAGGTTCCTTTGGAAAACTCAAAGAATGGCTGAAAGCTGTTGTCATAATGCCCAGACAAATGAGCCAGTACGTTTCTTCTTAGCTGCTTGCAGGCTGCAACTATCCAGCTTTCACAGGAGGAATATACTGACTTTGCCATATTACCCGGATTTGCAGCTTCAAGATAACACAGTTCCCTGCACATTTAGTGCTGTGTAAAGACATTCCTAGTGTACAAATCCCGTGCCATTTGTGGAGCAAAGATAGCAGTGGAGAGTGCTCTGTGAATGTGGATGGCCAGGCCTGTTTTCACCCTGATGAGGTGAAGAGTACTGTCAGGTGATCTCGCAGCCATACGTGGCAAGCTGCCTGCTTCATGAGAAGTGACGAAGTCATGTTTGACTCTTTGCAATCCCATGGACTGTACCTTAACAGGCTCCTCAGTCCACAGAATTTTCCAGGTAACAGTACTAGAGTGGCTTGCCATTTCCTTCTCCAGGGCATCTTCCTGACCCAGGTTTTGAACGCGGGTGTCCCACTTTGCAGGCAGTCGTTTTACCCTCTGAGCCACCAGGGAAGCCTGCTGGGGTTTACAGAAAATTCACCTACTTAACCAAAGCTGTTCTGGAATGGAAAAGTAGAATGAGCCTGCTGTGTTTTTCTGGCAGGTGGGATGCTGAAACCACACAGGTTACCCAAGGGGAAATGACTGCTTTGGGACATCAGACACCAATTTCAGGTGCACAAAAAGACGTCTCCCTGCAGATTCAAAGCTGTGTAAATGCATTCCTAGGACACAATGTGCTCTCCGTGAATGTTGACTTTTGCATCCCTTTTTGCACTGATCCTCTAAAACTGTGCTTCCCTGGTGGCTCAGACAGTAAAGCGTCTGTCTACAATGCGGGCGACCCGGGTTTGATCCTTGGGTTGGGAAGATCCCCTGGAGAAGGAAATGACAATCCACTCCAGTACTATTGCCTGGAAAATCTCATGGACAGAGGAGCCTGGTAGGCTACAGTCCATGGGGTCGCAAAGAGTCGGACACGACTGAGCATTTCAGTTCAGTTCAGTTCTAAAACTGTACTATCAGAGGAATTCCCATCAAGAAGTGGCAAGAAGACTTGCAGTGCTAAAGAAGGGGAAAATGCCCCCGAGAGCTTTCTGTCAGGCTGGAGATTACAAGTATTCCAAGTTCATTAGTAACATGCTGCTTTCATTTCAGGGCCTGAGTTTTAAGGTTCAGAGAAACGTTTCCCCACAGCTTCAGAGCTGTGCAAAGAGACTCCTACCACACACTGTATCATTGCCTTAGAAAACAGTTCAGGGAAGAGTATTATGTGAGTGCTTCTGGCATACCTGCTGTCACCCTGATGGGCAGAATTATACTGTCAACTGACTATGTAGCATTAATCAGCAAGTGCTTGTTCTTTCACAAAACGCAGATATATAAGCTAAGCTGCAGTCATAAGGAAAAGGCAAATGAATCCATGCGTGTTTCTTTCAGGGTTAAAAGTGCAAGCACCCTGCAGTCGCATGAAGAAATGCTGCCTCTGCCATTGGGCGAAAAATCACAGGTGAACATAAACAAATATCCCTGTCCTTAGAAAGCAGTGTAAGAGCCCAGGGACATATTGTACCATTCCATGAGTAAAGAGTTCAGTGGGGAGTGTTCTGGGATACCTGTTGTTAGCAGCCTAGTTGGTGAAACTGGACTGGGTGACAACTTCCCAGTAAGAAGTGGCAAGCTGCAGGTTCCTTTTGGAAGACTCACAGAATTTCCCAAAGTTGTTGTCATAATGCCCAGGCAAATGAGCCAGTGCATTTCTTCATGGCTGATTGCAGGCTGCAACTATCCAGCTTTCACAGTAGAAATATACTGATTTTGCCATATTACCCAGATTTGCAGCTTCACGATAATACATTTCCCTGCACATTTAGTGCTGTGTAAAGACACTCCTAGTCTATAAATTCTGTACCATTTGCAGAGTGAAGAGCAGTGGAGAATGCTCTGTGAATGTGGATGGCCAGGCCTGTTTTTACCCTGAAGAGGTGAAAAGTACGGTCAGGTGACCTCGATCAAGAAGTGGCAAGCCGCCTGCTTCATGAGAAGTGAAGGTGCTCAGTCGTGTTGGCTTTTTGCAATTGCATGGACTGTAGCTGACCAGGCTCCTCTGTCCATGGAATTTTCTAAGCAAAAGTACTGGAGTGACTTGCTATTTCTTTCTCCAGGGAATCTTCCCGACACGGGATCGATCCCTGGTCTCCCTCATTGCAGGCAGATGCTTTACCCTCTAAGCCACCAGAGGGACCCACCGGATTCATTGAAAATTCAACCACTTACCCAAAGCTGCTCTAGAATGGAAGAGCAGAATGAGCCTGCTGGGTATTTCTGATAGGTGGGATGCTGCCATTACAAAGGTTTACCAGGGGAAATGACTGCTTTGGGACGTTAATCTCCATTTCCAGGTGGACAAGATGATGTCTCTGCACTTTCAAAGCTGTGTAAATGCATTCCTAGGACACAATGTGCTCTCCAAGAATGTTGACTTTTGCATCTGTTTTTGCACTGATCAGCTAAATCTGTACTGTCAGAGGACTTCCCATCAAGAAGTGACAAGCAGACTTTGGTCCTAAAGTAGGGAAAAATGCCCTTGTGAGCTTTTCCGGCAGGATGGATATTGCAAATATTCCAGGTTCTTTAGGTGCAGATGCTGCTTTCATTTCAGGCCCCGAGTTCTAGCTTCAGAGAAACGGTTTGCCACAGCTTCAGAGCTGTGCAAAGACACTCCTAAAACACACTGTATCATTCACTTAGAAAAGAGTATAGAGAATAGTGTTCTGTGATTCATCTGCCATACCTGTTGTTACCCTGAGTGGGCCAAAATACACTGTCAGGTGACTTCGTAACATTAATAGGCAAACACCTGTGCTTTCATAAAATGCACATACTTAAGCAAAGCTGCAGTCATAAAGAAGAGACAATGAACCCATGTATGTTTCTCTTGGTGTTAAAACTGCAAGCACCCTGCAGTGATACAAAGAAGTGCTGCTTCTGCCATTAGGCTAAAAATCCCTGGTGAACCAAACAAACGTCCCTTCGTTAGACATCTATGCAACTGAGTCCAAGGAAGATTGCACCATTCCATGTGTAAAGAGTTCAGTGGGGAGTGTTCTGGGACTGTTGACTGCCATACCTGTTGTCAGCAGCCTAATTCAGTGAAACTGGACTGGATGATGACTTCCCAATAGGAAGTGGCAAGCTGCATGTTCCTTTCAGAAGACTCAAATAATGGTACAAAGCTGTTGTCATAATGCCCAGACCAATAAGACAGTGATTTTCTTCCTTGCTGGTTAGAGGCTACAATAATCCAGCTTTCACAGGAGGTATGTACTGATTTTGGCATATTACCCAGATGTGCAGCTTCAAGATAATACGTTTACCAGCATTTAGAGCTGTATAAGACACCCTAGTATACAAACTCTGTATTGTTTGTGGAGCAAAGACGGTAGTGGAGAGTGCTCTGTGAATGTGGATGGTCAGGCCTGTTTTTACCCTGATGAGGTGGAAAGTACTGTCAGGTGACCTTGCAGCCAGAAGTAGCAAGCTGCCTGCTTCATGAGAAGTGAAGTTGCTCAGTCGTGTGGCTTTCTGCAATCCATGGACTGTAGCTTACCAGGCTCCTCCATCCACAGAATTCTCCAAGAAACAGTACTGGAATGGCTTGCCATTTCCTTCTCCAGAGGATCTTCCTGACCCAGGTATAGAACCCAAGTCCCCCATGTGGCAGGCAGACGCTTTACCCTCTGAGCCACTAGGGAAGTGTGCCAGATTCAGTGAAAATTCAACTACTTAACCAAAGATGCTCTGGAATGGAAGAGCAGAATGAGCCTGTTGTCTTTTTTTGGCAGGTGGGATGCTGCAACCACACAGGTTTCCCAAGGGGAAATGATTACTTTGGGACTTCAGACCCCAATTCCAGTTGTACAAGAAGACATCTCCCTGCAGTTTCAAAGCTGTGTAAATGCATTCCTAGGACACAATGTACTCTCCATGAATGTTGACTTTTGTATCTCTTTTTGCACTGATAAGCTAAAACTGTACTGTTAGAAACTTTCCATATGAAGTGGCAAGCCAACTTCTGGTCCCAAAGAAGGGAAATGTGCCCCCGTGGGCTTTTCTGTTAGGCTGGAGATGCAAGTACTCTATGTTCGTTTGGTGCAAATGTTGCTTTCATTTCAGGCCCCGAGTTTTAGGTTCAGAGAAATGTTTCCCCACAGCTTCAAAGCTTTGCAAAGACACTCCTAGAATAAACAGTATCATTCTTAAACAAGAGACCAGGGAAGAGTGTTCTGTGAGTGCTTCTGCCATACCAGTTGTTTCCTTCAGTGGGCAGAATTACACTGTCAGGTGACTTTGTAGCAACAATAGGCAAGCGCCTGTGCTTTCAGAAAATGCCTTTAGCAAAGCTGTGATCCTAAGGATCACCATGATGAGGTGAAAAGTCCTGTCAGGTGACCTCGCAGCCAGAAGTGGCAAGTCCCTGCTTCATGAGAAGTGAAGCTTCTCAGTCGTGTGCAACTCTTTGCAATCCCATGGATTGTAGCTAACCAAGCTCCTCCGTCCATGGAGTTTTCCAACCAAGTAGACTGGAGTGGCTTGCCATTTCCTTCTGCAGGGGATCTTCCTGACTGACAGATCGAACCCAGGTCTCCCACAATGCAGACAGACGCTTTACCCTCTGAGCCACCAGGGAAGCCTGCCGGGAGTCCATTGAAAATTCAGCTACTTAACCAAAGCTGTTCTGGAATTGAAGAGTAGAATGAGCCTGTTGTCTTTTCCTGGCAGGTGGGATGTTGCAACTATACAGGTTTCCCAAGGGGAAATGACTGCTTTGGGACATCAGCTCCCAATTCCAGGTGCACAAGAAGACATCTCCCTGCAGTTTCAAAGCTGTGCAAATGTATCCTAGGACACAATGTGTTCTCCGTGAATGCTGACTTTTTTAATCTGCTTTTTCAATGATCAGCTAAAACTGTACTATCAGAGGACTTCCCATCAAGAAGTGGCAAGCAGTGTGTTTCTCTCGGAAAACTCAAGTACTTGATGAGACTTGTGGTCCTACAGCAGGGAAAAATGCCCCGAGTGCTTTTCCATCCTGATGGTGAGTCCAGGTATTTCAGGTTTGATGGGCACGAACGCTGTTTTCATTTCAGGCCCTGAGATCTAGGCTCAGAGAAACATTTCCCCACAGCTTCAGATCTGTGCAAAGACACTCTTGGAACACACTGTACAATTCCCTTAGAAAACAGACCAGGGAAGAGTGTTCTGTGAGAACTTCTGCCATACCAGTTGTTATCCTGAGTGGGCAGAATTACACTGTCAGGTGACTTTGTAACATTAATAAGCAAGCCCCTGTGCTTTCAGAAAATGCAGACACTTTAGCAAAGTTGCCTTTGTAAGGAAGAGGCAAATTAACCCATGTATGTTTCTTTCAGGCTTAAGACTGCAACCACCCTGCAGTCCACGAAGAAATGCTGCTTCTGCCTAGGCTCCAAATCTCATGTGAACCAAATGTCCCTGCAAATAGGGAAAAATCAGCATGTTCCTCCTGGAAAAACAGCAGAGCTGTAGCCTCCAACCAGCCACAAAAACACCACAGGGCATTCCATTGCTCATTATGACAACAGCTTTGGTCAATTATTTGAGTTTGCTGAGAGAACATGCTACTTGCCACTGCTTACTGGGAAGTTATCACCCAGTCCACTCTCAAAGAAATAGGCTAACAATAGGTATGGCAGTCAACAGGCACAGAACCCTCCCCACTGAACTCTCAGAACCCTCCTCACTCAACTCTTAACTCTTGTAATGGTGCAATCTGTCCCTGGATTAGAGACACAGTTAGAGACCCAGCTCTCTAACTACAGGGACTGCTGCTGCTGCTAAGTCACTACAGTTGTGTCCGACTCTGTGCGACCCCATAGATGGCAGCCCATGAGGCTCCCTCATCCCTGGGATTCTCCAGGCAAGAACACTGGAGTGGGTTGCCATTTCCTTCTCCAATGCATGAAAGCAAAAAGTGAAAGTGAAGTCGCTCAGTCGTGTCCAACTCTTAGCGACCCCATGGACTGCGGCCCACCAGGCTCCTCCGTCTATGGGATTTTCGGGCAAGAGTGCTGGAGTGGGGTGCCATACACTTGTTCTTAAAACAGGATTTGGAGCCTAATGGCAGAAGCAGCATTTCTTCGTGTGACTGCAGGGTGCTTGCGGTCCTTAGCCTGAAAGAAACACACATGGTTTCATTTTTCTCTTCCTGAAGACCAGAGCTTTGCTAAAGTATCTGCATTTTCTGAAAACACAGGCACTTGCATATTAATGCTACAAAGTCATTGGACAGGATCACTTGGCCCATTCAGGGTAACAAGAGGTATGGCAGAAGCACTCACAGAACACTCTTCTGCTTGATGCCATAAGCCAGTCATCTTCGGTGAAACCTGTATTGTTGCAGCAACCAGCCAGCCAGCAAACCCACAGGCTCATTCTATTCCTCAGTCCTAGAACAGCGTTGGTTAAGGAGCTGAGTTTTTACTGAATCAGGCGGGCTTCCCTGGTGGCTCAGGGGGTAAAACATCTGCCTGCAATACGGGACACCTGGGTTTGATCCCTGAGTCGGGAAGTTCCACCCACCGGAGAAGGAAATGGCAACCCATTCCAGTACTCTTGCCTGTAAGCTACAGTCCATGTGATGGCAAAGAGTCGAACACAACTTAACAGCTTCATATCTCATGAATCAGGCTGCTTGCCACTTCTTGCTGTGGGCTCGTCTGACAGGACATTTCACCTAATTAGACTAAAACAGCCTTGGCCATCCACATTCACAGAGCCCTCTCCACTTATATCTTTGCTCAGCACATGGTACAGTGTCTGCACACTAGGAGTGTTAACATGGGATTTGGAGCCTAATGGCAGAAGCAGCATTTCTTTGTGTGACTGCAGGTGGCTTGCAACTCCTTGCGTCAAGGTCCTTTCCGTTGGAATGTCAACGAATCTAGGTAACAACAGTGTGGCCCTCAGCACTCTCACTCTCCCACAGATTTTCCTCATGGGCAGTCCCAGTATGACCAAGGAATCTGTTCACCAGTCTCAGAAAGTGGAGGGAAACATACTGACTGTGACTCTCAAAATTAGGCCTGTGTGCAAATGTGGTGTTCTCACATGATAAAATCCTGACTGTTGCTGAGAGAGAGATGCCTGAAAATCACTCTTTTTTCACCTTTCATGCATCAAAGCAATGTACATTTCCCAGTGTTCTGTTTGCTGAGAGTAACCCACTACTTGTGAATCCTTGCTTGGAGGTAACAATTTTCCCTCACCTGTTTCACAGTAGGGAAGGAAAGCATAATCGCTGCTGCTGCCGCTAAGTCACTTCAGTCGTGTCTGACTCATGCAACCCCATAGACGGCAGCCCACCAGGCTCCTCTGTCCCTGGGATTCTCCAGGCAAGAACACTAGAGCGGGTTGCTACTTCTTCTCCAAAGCATAATCACACGGAAAAACAAAAAACAAAAACCCCAAGTTCCAACAAGTTTTCTCTGTAGGAAGGATCCAGTGATCCTTCTGTCTTGAAAATTCTTGGATACTGCAAGGATACCTACTGAGTGTGAACCTGGATATTGCACCTTGATGACAAAATTAGCATTGTCTCTCGGTTGACTCTAGAAGGCTGGGGTTTAGCAACTGCCTGAAAATCTATCCAATGTTGTTTTCATACTTTGACAGCAATAGCTTTGGTCAAAACATTGGGATTTCTAAAGCAAGTAGGCAGCTTATAACTCCTTGTGTCAAGGTCCTTTCCACCAGAATGTCAATGAATCTAGGAAACAAGAGTATGGCACTCAGCACTCTCAGTCACTCTCCTGTGGACTGTTTCCTCATGGGCAGCGTCAGGATGACCTAGGAATGTATTCATCAGGCTCAGAAAGTACAGAGAAACATACCGGCTATGACTTGAAATTAGAGCCTTTGTGCAAGTGTGGTCTTCTCACAGTTGCTAACAGATAGATGCCTGAAAAACACTCCCCTTTTTTTGCCTTTCATTCATTGAAGAAACATAGGTTTCCCAACACTCTGTTTGCTGAGAAAAACACACTACTTACAAATCTGTGCTTGGGTCATTTTAACTAACAATTATCCCTCAAGTGTGTCACAGAGGGAAGGACTGCCTACTTACAGAGAAAAACAAACAAGCAAAAAAACTCAAGTTCCTTACATTCTCTCTGTAGAAAAGATCCAGTGATCCTATGTCTGTCTGGAATATTCTTGGATACTGCAGGGACACACACTGAGTGTGAACCTGGATACTGAACCTTGCTAGCAAAATTAGCATTTTCTCTCTGATGGCCCTGAAATGGTGCAGCCTAGCAACTGCCTGAAAATCGATACAATTTTTTCCCCTACTTTTGACAGCAAGAGCTTTGGTCAAAACATTGGGATTTCTGAAGCAAGCAGGGGGCTTGCAACTCCTTGTATCAAGGTCCTTGCCTTTGGAATGTCAGCTAATCTAGTAACAGCAGTATGGCACTCAGCACTCTCAGACACTCTCCGGCAGACTGTTCCCTCAGGGGCGTCACAGTATGACCTAGGAATGGGTTCACAAAGCTCAGAAAGTGCAGGGGAACATACTGGCTGTGATGCTAGAAAATAGGGCCTCTGTGCAATTGTGTTTTTCTCACCTATTGAAATCTAGAGAGTTGCTGATAGATAGATGCCTGAAAGTCAATTTTTTTGGCCTTTCATTCATTGAAGGAATGTATGTTTTCCAGCATTCTGTTTGCTGAGAATAACCCACTATTTGCCAATCCTTGCTTGGAGGTCATTTTTAAGTAACAATTTCCCCTGAGGTGTGTCACAGTAGGGAAGGACAGAAGAATCACAGGGAAAAACAAACAAAAAACTCAAGTTCTATCAAATTTTCTCTGTAGGAGAGATCCAGTGATCCTAGGTCTGTCTAGAAATTCTTGGATACTACAGGGACACATACTCAGTGTGAACCTGGATAACGGACCTGTTGGCAAAGTTAGCATTTTCTCTCTGCTGGCCCTAAAACAGTGCAGCCCAGCAACGACCTGAAAATCCATCCAATTTCTTTTCCTACTTTGACAGCAATAGCTTTGGTCAAAACATTGGGATTTCTGAAGCAAGCAGGTGGCTTACAACTCCTTGCATCCTTGCTCAAGGTCCTTTCCACTGGAATGTCAAGTAATCTACAAACAACAGTATGGCACTCAGCAATCTCAGACATACTTCCTCAGCCTGTTTCCTCATGGGTATTCCCAGTAAGACGTAGGAATGTGTTCACAAGGCTCAGAAAGTGCTGGGAAACATACTGGCTGTGACTCAGGAAATTAGGGCCTCTGTGGTGTTCTCGCATCATAGAATCTAGACAGTTGCTGAAAGATAGATAGCTAAAAAACACTTTTTTTTTTTTTTGCCTTTCTTTCACTGAAGGAACACAGGTATCTCAGCATTCTATTTGCTTAGAGGAACTCACTGCTTGGAAATCCTTGCTTGGAGGTCATTTTAAGTAACAATTTCCCCTCATGTGTATCACAGTAGGGAAGGACCACATAATTACAGGGAAAAACAAACAAACTAAAAAACCCAATTCCATCAGATTTTCTCTGTAGGATGATCCAGTGATCCTAGCTCTGTTTGGAATATTCTTGGATACTGCAGGGACACATACTGAGTTTGAACCTGGATACTGGATGTTGTCAGCAAAATTAGCATTTTTTCTCTGTTGACCCTAAAACAGTGCAGCCAAGCAACTGCCTGAAAATCCATCTCATTGCTGTTTTCAGCAATGCTGTTTACATTGACAGCAATGAAAGTGAAAGTGAAAGGAAAGGGAAGTCGCTCAGTTGTGTCCGACTCTTTGCGACCCCAAGGACTGCAGCCCACCAGGCTCCTCCGTCCATGGGACTTTCAGGCAAGAGTACTGGAGTAGGTTGCCATTAACAGCAATAGTGTTCCTCAAAACTTTGGGATTTCTGAAGTGAGCAGGTAGCTTGCAATCCTTGCATCATGGTCCTTTCCATTGGAATGTCAACTAACCTAGGTAACAACAGTATGAGGTAACAACAGCTGAGAGTACTCAGCACTCTCAGTCACTCTCACACGGGCTGTTTCCTCTTGGGCAGTCCCAGGATGACCTAGGAATGTATTCACCAGGCTCAGAAAGTGCAGAGAAACATATGGCTGTGACTCTTGAAATTAAGGCCTTTGTGCAAACTCTTGAAATTAAATTTCAAGTTTCTATCATCATAGAATCTAGATAGTTGCTAACAGATAGATGCCTAAAAAACACTTTTTTTTTGCCTTTCGTTCATTGAAGGAACACGGGTTTCCCAACATTCTGTTTGCTGAGAGTAACACACTACTTGAAAATCTGTGCTTGGAGGTCATTTTAACTAACAATTACCCCTCATGTGTGTCACAGTAGGGAAGGGCCACATACTTACAGGGAAAAACAAACAAGCAAAAACAACTCTAGTTCCATAAGTTTTCTCTATAGGAAAGTCCAGAGATCCTAGGTCTGTCTGGAATATTCTTGGATATTGCAGGGACACATACTGAGCGTGAACCTGGATACAGGACCTTGTTGGCAAAATGAGCGCTTTCTCTCTGATGGCCCTGAAACGGTGTGGCCTAGCAACTGCCTGAAAATCCCAACAATTTTTTTTTCCTACTTTTGACAGCAATAGCTTTGACCAAAACATTGGGATTCCTGAAGCAAGCAGGGGGCTTGCAACTCCTTGCATCAAGGTCCTTTCCTTTGGGGTATCAGCTAATCTAGGTAACAGCAGTATGGCACTCAGCACTCAGACACTATTGCACAGACTGTTTCCTCAGGGGTGTCACAGTATGACCTAGGCATGTGTTCACAAGGCTCAGAAAGGGCAGGGAAATAAACTGGCTGTGACTCTCGAAATTATATCAGGTGGGATGCTGCCACTGCATAGGGTTCCCATGGGGAAAGGACTGCTCTGGGACATCAGACCCCAATTCCAGGTGCCCAAGAAGACGTCTCCCTGCAGTTTCAAAGCTGTGTAAACGCATTCCTAGGACACAATGTTCTATCCGTGAATGGTGACTTTTATATCTGTTTTTGCACTGATCAGCTAAAACTGTTCTATCAGAAGACTTCCCATCAAGAAGTGGCAAGCCGCGTGTTTCTCTCAGAAAACACAAGTACCTGATGAGACTTGAGGTCCTAAGCAGGGAAAATTGCTCCTGTGTGTTTTTCCATCAGGCTGGAGTTTACAAGTATTCCAGGTTCATTAGGGGCAAATGCTGCTTTCATTTCAGACCCCGAGTTCTAGGTTCAGAGAAACGTTTCCCCACAGCTTCAGAGCTGGACAAATACACCCCTAGAACACACTGTATCATTCTCTTAGGAAAGAGACCAGGGAAGAGTGTTCTGTGAGTGCTTCTGCCATACCTGTTGTTACCCTGAGTAGGCAGAATTACACTGCCAGGTGGTTTGTAGCATTAATAAGCAAGTGCCTGTGTTTTCAGAAAACGCAGACACTTTAGCAAAGTTGCCTTTGTAAGGAAGAGGCAGATGAACCCATGTGCATTTCTTTCAGGCTTAAGACTGCAACCACCCTGCAGTGACAGAAGTGCTACTTCTGCCATTAGGCTCCAAATCCCATGTGAACATAAACAAATGTCCCTGTCTTTAGAAAGCTGTGTAAGAGAACTCAAGGACAGACCACCATTTCATGAGTAAAGAGTTCAGTAGGGAAAGTTCTGGGAGTGTTGACTGCCATACCTGTTGTCAGCAGCCTAATTTGGTAAAACTGGACTGGGTGATGGCTTCCCAGTATGATGTGGCAAGCTGCATGTTCCTTTTGAAAGAATCAAGTAATGAACCAATGCTGTCGTAATGCCCAGACAAATGAGCCACTGCGTTTCTTCCCATCCGGTTGGAGGCTGCAACTATCCAGGTTTCACAGGAGAAATATACTGATTTTGCCATATTATCTGAATTTGTGGCTTCAAGATAACACATTTCCCCGCACATTTAGAGCTGTGTAAAGACACTCGTAGTGTACAAACTCTGTACCATTTGTGGAGCAAAGATAGCAGTGGAGAGTACTCTATGAATATGGATGTTAGGCCTGTCTTTACCATGATGAGGTGAAAAGTCCTGTCAGGTGACCTTGCAGCCAGAAGTGGCAAGTGCCTGCTTCATGAGAATTAAAGTTGCTCAGTCGTGTGCAATCCCATGGACTGAGCTTACTGGCTCATCCATCCATGGAATTTTCCTGATAAGAGTACTGAAGTGGCTTTCCATTTCCTAATCCAGGGATCTTCCCGACTTGGGGATCAAACCTGGGTCCCCCACATTGCAGGCAGACGTTTTTTCCTCTGAGCCACCAGGGAAGCCAGCTGGATTCATTGAAAATTCAACTACTTAACCAAAGCTGTTCTGGAATGGAAGAGTAGAATGAGCCTGTTGTCCTTTTCTGGCAGGTGGGATGCTGCAACTACGCAGGTTTCCCATGGGGAAATTACTTCTTTGGGACATCAGACCCCAATTCCAGGTGCACAAAAAGATGTCTCCCTGCAGTTTCAAAGCTGTGTAAATGCATCCTAGGACACAATGTGCTATCCTTGAATGTTGACTTTTTTATCTGTTTTTGCACTGATCAGCTAAAACTGTACTGTCAAGAGGCCTTCCCATCAAGAAGTGTTTAAGCAGCACGTTTCTTCAGAAAACACAAGTACTTGAGGAACCTTGTGGTCCTAATGAAGCAAAAATGCCTCCGTGTACTTTTCTATCAGGCTGGAGATTGCAAGTATTTCAGGTTCACTAGGTGCAAATGCTGGAGAAGGCAATGGCAGCCCACTCCAGTACTCTTGCCTGGAAAATCCCATGGATGGAGGAGCCTGGTGGAGAAGGAAGTGGCAACCCACTCCAGTGTGCTTGCCTGGAGAATCCCAGGGATGGTGTAGCCTGGTGGGCTGCAGTCCATGGGGTCGCTAAGAGTCAAACATGACTGAAGCGACTTAGCAGCAGCAGCAGCAGCAGCAGGAGGAGCCTGGAAGGCTGCAGTCCATGGGGTTGCTGAGGGTTGGACACGATTGAGCAACTTCACTTTCACTTTTCACTTTCATGCATTGGAGAAGGAAATGGCAACCCACTCCAGTGTTCTTGCCTGGAGAATCCCAGGGATGGAGCCTGGCTGGCTGCTGTCTATGGGGTCGCACAGAGTCAGACACGACTGAAGCAACTTAGCATTAGCAGGTACAAAGCTGCTTTCATTTCAGCCCCCAAGTTCTAGGTTCAGAGAATTGTTTCCCCACAGCTTCAGAGCTGTGCAAAGACACTCCTAGGACAGACACACTATCATTCCCTTAGAAGAGTTCAGGGAAGTGTGTTCTGTGAGTGCTTCTACCATACCCTTTTTTTACCCTGAGTGGGCAGAATTACACTGTCTGGTGACTTGTTAGCATTAGTAAGCATGCACCTTGCCTTCAGAAAATGCAGATACTTAAGCAGAACTGTGATTGTAAATTTCAGCCCCCAAGTTCTAGGTTCAGAGAATTGTTTCCCCACAGCTTCAGAGCTGTGCAAAGACACTCCTAGGACAGACACACTATCATTCCCTTAGAAGAGTTCAGGGAAGTGTGTTCTGTGAGTGCTTCTACCATACCCTTTTTTTACCCTGAGTGGGCAGAATTACACTGTCTGGTGACTTGTTAGCATTAGTAAGCATGCACCTTGCCTTCAGAAAATGCAGATACTTAAGCAGAACTGTGATTGTAAGGAAGAGGCAAATGAACTCATGTGCATTTCTTTAAGGCTTAAGATTGCAACCACCCTGCAGTGACATGAAGTGCTGCTTCTGCCATTAAGCTCAGAATCCTAAGTAAACATAAACAAATGTCCCTGTCCTTAGAAAGCTAATGCTGGTCCAGTGGTTTGTGTAAGCTTTGTATAGGGTGAGATTTATGCTGAGTTTTTGTTTGTTTTTCCTCTGACGGGCAAGGCTGAGTGGAGGTGGTAATCCTTTCTGCTAATGACTGGGTTTGTATTTTTGTCTTGTTTGGTGTTTAGATGAGGAGTCCTGCACAGGGTGCTACTGGTGGTTTGGTGATGCCGGGTCTTGTATTCAAGTCGTTTCCTTTGTGTGAGTTCACACTATTTGATACTCCCTGGGGTTAGTTCTCTGGTTGTCTAGGGTCTTGGAGTTAGTGCTCCCACTCCAAACGCTTAGGAATAGATCTCTCTCCAAAGACCAGCCTAGGTCCAAACTACCAAGAGGAATTTCACTCGAAATGAAAGGGCCTTTACTTGAATTCCAAAAGCCAGTGCACAAGAACACAATGGAGATCTCTGACTCAGTGGAGACTCTTCCATGCTTTGGTTGCAGCAGATGTTGGTCCTCTTCGGCTTTGATCTGTCCCCGGTTTCTGTGGCCACTGCCCAGCAGAGGCCATCTGATGTCACTTTGTTCTTACCTGGATGAAAGGGTGTCTCCCTCTCAGAGGAGCCTGAGACAAACAAAGGGACAGTGCAGAGCCATCCCTGCATGGAAGCCCCCTTCCATTTAGAAATGTTTCTCTTAAGCTATGTTAACGAACTACGTATTTAGCCTAGACTCTGTTTCTTCACTTAGGTTCTGCCTAAGACTCAGAACTGATAATGGCTCAACAAACCAGTATGTTTTTCTCATACAGTTGTTCTCCTAATCTATGTTAATGAGACTATGTATTTGCTTGGAAACCTGCCTTCTTCAAGATTCATGTCAATCATTTTATGGCCTGGGATGACTCACCTTGTTCCAATGTTACCTCAAAATGCATGTTGTGGGTGAGGGGCCCTGGTGCCACTCTCTGAGTTTTGAGACATTTCCTTTTTTTAATTAGTACCCTTCTGATAGGTGTATAAGTTACCGTTAAAGTCTAGCTGGGAAGCACTCTTTCTGTCCCTTCTAATGTCTATGTCAGAAGCTTAATGTCTCTCTTTTATACTTTAATAAAACTTTATTACACAAAAGCTTGGAGTGATCAAGTCTCATCACTGGCCCCAGATTGAATTCTCCTCCTCCAAAGGTGAAGAATCCCATTATCTTTCATGGCTCAACAACAACCTTTCATCTTGGGAGCTCATCTGGGATTCTTCAGGACAAGGTAAGGATGCTTGGAGCTCTAGTTCTTTGTTCTCCTGGCAAACACATTTTCTGCTGTACTTTACTGACTCTATGGTGTGCTTGTGTGTGTGATTGACTGAAAGAGGCACATGTGTGTGTAGCAAGATCTGGGTCCAAATCTTTGGTTCTGCGGTGATCTCATACCACTTATGGCAGGAACCCTGTCGGCGGATTATACCAACCTGCTACTGTCAAGAGGCACCCAATGTCTCCTCCAGGGCAACAGCCAAGATGAATGAAATGTGTAGATGGAACTCTCCTTTCTTGGCCAAATTTTCTGATCTCTTTGACCATTTAATAACTTCTTGGGAATTAGAACTACTAACTAATCAGTGGGATCATAGACTTTCAAGGGACTTGTTCTCTATGCTGTTACTGTGTACTGTCACTTAGATCCCAAACTTGTTTTTCCCTTTGTATTCATGAAGTGCCTAGCCTCACTAGGAGTTGATAGTTTGGAAGCTAAATGGAGTTCTGATTCCAAGAGCATCTCTCAGGTTAAAGATTACTCAGATAGGAAATACAGCAGGCTTCTTCCTTTGGTAACACTAGCTCTTAGTGGACCAGAGGAGGATCTCCAGTCGCTTCTGTTGCAACTCCTTAGATATTCTTCCTGTGGAATCTGTGGGAATGAACTAGAAGGACTGGCCATGATAACTTGAGGACAAAAATCACTTTTTCCTCAGTGGCCAGCCCTTCACCATTTCTTTTGCTATCACTTATATTGGTGTGGTGACACTCAGAAGGAACATCTTGGTTTTATGTTTGGCCCTTTATGGTTTACTAGTCTTATTGTGGTCAGGAATGTACTCAGGGTTGTGCATAGGCACTCAGGAGACAAATGTTTCCCTTAGTGGTCTTAGCTTGGGAGGCATTCTGGAAGGTTACTCTGATTGCACCTCGGGTGGCATCAGAGGCAAGCAAAAGTTTTAGTGGTGAGGAACTGGATATTAGTCTGGGATGCCATCAGGTCTACCCCTGATGCATCTCCACCCCACCCCAGTGGTAGAATGGGGAGGGACAGTAGTGGAATACCTGTGGTAAGAGACAGGTTAACTCCGGCCAGGGAAGGGAGCTTAGGTGGAAGACCTGTCTCCACCCCCATATAGAGCAAGGAGGGACGCCTCCAGTAGAAAGACAGTATGGTCGCTGTTTTACTCTCTTACAGATGGGAGCTAACCATTCCAGCCTCACTCCTTTGAAAAATTGGGATAGATTTGATCCCCAGAGCCTAATGAAGACATGGCTGATCTTCCTATGTGATACTACGTGGCCACAGTATCCATTGGAGAATAGCGAATGGTGGTTGGTTGGAGGGGCTCTTAATTATAATATTGTTTTACAATTAACTGGTTCTGTAGAGAACAAGGAAATGGGTAGAAGTAGCATATGTGTTGCCATTTTTCTCTCTGTGAGACATGTCAGATTTATGTCCTAAGGGTATATATTCGGGTATGAAATTTTCAGCTCCCTATTCTGCTTTATGACCTTATTTGGAAGGATGTGATATATATTCTGGGACAGGCACTAACTCCTGAATCAACAACTTGAGTTTTATGGAAAGCTGTTGCCTATGGAGATGAATGGCTTGGCAAAGAATCATTAGGGAAGAGGGAGGATGAGATAGCTGCCCTCCCCACTGGGGATCAGATTGGGACTAAAACATGGCTAAAGGATAATGGGATAAGAGTCATTTTGTCAGATGTGTTCTTGAAGGACTCAGGCAATGATGCTAAATTGGCAAACATAGAACAGGAAGAGAAGGAAGCTTCTGGTAAATTCCTAGATAAACTGAGGGAAGCCCTTTGCAGATTCACTGAGATTGATCCTGAAAGTGAAGAGGGAAGGGTAATCTTAAAAGATAGATTTCTCATTCAGTCAGCTCCAGATATCTGCTGTAAGCTACTAAAACACGTGTATAGATCAAATCAGTCTTTAGATAATCTGTTGCGACTGGCTCAGTCAATCTATTATGGCAGGGAATACGAGGGGAGAAAGAAAGGCAGAGAAAGACCAAGGTACTGGCAGAAGCCCTTGTAATGGCTGTCAGGACTGTTCTTAAACAGCCTGAGAAAAATTCCAGGAGAGACCCAGGTGAAAGGGCATGGGCTTGCTATTACTGTGGAAAGGAGGAGCGCCTCAAGCAGGATTGCCCTCAGGCATCTAAGGGGTCCCCAGCTCCATGTCTTGTCTTGCAAGGGACCACAATGGAGGAGAGACTGCCCTCAGAGGCGTAGGTCCCAGTGATGGGACTCTCAAGACAAGCAGGACTGAATGTACCCGGGGGTCCCCACACAAACTCCCGCCCTAATTACAGCTGAGGAATGCCAGGTATTAGTAACTGTGGGTGGTCAGTCTGTCAATTTCCTGTGGACACCAGGGCAAGTTACTCTGTGCTTACTGAAGCCCCTGGTCCACTTTCTCCCCAATTCACTTCCATAATGGGACTGTCTGGATGAGCCAAACATTAATATTTCAGTCATCCTCTAAGCTGCAACTGGGACTCTGTGCTATTTTTACAGAGTGCCAGATTGTGCCAGAGTCTCCCTCACCCCTTCTGGGGAGGGATATACTGAGCAAGGTCCATGCCTCTGTTTCATGAATATGGAACCCTTCCTTTGTCTCCCTTTAATTGAACAAAATGTAAATCCTAAAGTGTAAGCTGATGGGAAATCTGTGGGTTGAACACAAAATGCTATTCCTGTAGTTGTGAAGCTGAAAAACCCACTCATATTTCCACATCAAAAGCAGTATCCACTGAAACCCGAGGTTAAAGAGGGGTTAAAGCCCATCATCGAGATTTTAAAGGAGCAGGGGCTATTAATTCCCTGTAACACTCCATGCAACACTCCTATTTTTGTATAAAGAAGTCAAATTATAAATGGAG